>PVKY010000048.1:0-99559 GCA_004027775.1 Bradypus variegatus | reverse complement strand
TTATTTCACATCAGTGAGATCATACAGTATTTGTCCTTTTGTGCCTGGCTTATTTCCCTCAGCATGACGTCTTTGAGTTCCATCCATATTGTTGCATGTATCAGAAATTTGCTCATTTTGATGACTGAATAAGATTCCTTGGTATGTAAAAACCATATTTTGTTTATCCATTCATCACTTGATGGACACTTGAGTTGCTTCCACCTTCTGCCCATTGTGAATAATGCCTCTGTGAACATCAGTGTGCAAATACCTGTTTGAGTCCCTGCTTTCAATTCTTTGGGTATATACTAGCAGTGGGATTGCCAGGGCACATGAAAGTTCTCTACTTAGCTTCCTGAGGAGCTGCCCACTTGTCTTCCACAGCAGCAGCAATGAAGGAGGGTTCCTATTTCTCCAATCCTCTCCAACACTTGTTATTTTCTGTTATTTTAATAGAAGCCATTCTAATGTGTGTGAAATGGTTTCTCATTGTGGCTTTGATTTGCATTTCCTGATGTTAATGATGTTGAGCCCCTTTTCATTTGTATATCTTTCTAAACATTTGTTTATCTTCTTTAGAGAGATATCTATTCAAATCTTTCACTCATTTTTAAATTAGGTTGTCTTTTTGTTATCATTTTGAAGAATTTCTTTATATATTCTGGATATTAAACCTTTATTGGATATGTATTTTCCAAATATTTTTTCCCCTGAAAACAGTTTTTGACTTAAAGTCCATTTTATCTGATGTTAGTATAACTACCCCAGCTCTTTTTTGATTACTATTTGCATGGTATATATTTTTTCTGTACTTTTACTTTCACCTTACTTGTATTTTTGAATTTAAGTGAGTTTCTTCTAAATAATATCTAATTGTGTCATGCTTGTTTTATCCTTTCTGCCAATCCCTGCCTTTTGACTGCTGAGTTCAATCAATTTATATTTCAAGTAGTTACTGACAGTGCAGGATTTTCTTCTGTCATTTTGCTATTTTATCTTTGTAAGTCTTATACCTTTTTGGCACCTCAATTATCCCATTAATTCCTACTTTCATATTCATTTGGATTTTTATATTGTATCAATTTGAGTCCTTTCTTACATCCTTCTGTATAAATTTTCTTGTATATTTTCATTGTGGTTACTATGGGACTTAAATCTAACATTCTAAATCTATAACCATCATGTTTGATTTGATACTAACTTAACTTCAATAGCATAAAATAAACTAGTCCTATACCCCTGCATCTTCCTACCATTTTTTGTACTTGTTACAAATTATATCTTTATACATTATATCTTCAAAGCTTTAGAGTTATCATAACTCTTCATACATTTGAATTTTAGAACCTGTAAGAAATAAGAAGTAGAGTTAGATACGAAATGATATAAAACAATAGTACTGGTTTTTAAATTTGCCCATATGGTTACCTTTATCACAGGCCTTTATTTCTTTATGCTGCTTTGATGCACTGTCTAATGTCCTTTCCTTTCAATCTGAAGAACTCCATTTAGCTTTGCTTGTAGGGCTGGTTCAGTGGTGACAAACTCGCTCAGCTTTTGTTTACCTGGGAATGTCTTAATGTCTCCCTTATTTCTGAAAGACAGTCTTGCCAGACATACACTTTTAGTTGATGTGATGCTTAGGTTCACGTGTCAACTTGGCCAGGTGATGGTACCTGGGCGTCTGGTCAAGCAAGCACTGGCCTAACCGTTACTGCAAGCACATTTGCAGATAATAAACCACAAGGCTGGTTATTAAATCTTCAGTCAATTGGCTGCAGCTGTGACTGATGACATCAATTAAGGGCGTGTCTTCCACAATGAGGGAATGCAGTCAGCAGGATTTAATCCAAACAGTTGAAGACTTCTTAAGTGAGACACACAGAGGACCTTCACTTCTTGGGCTAACCAGTGAAGCATTTCCTGAGGAGTGCATCGAAGTTGGCAGTTTGTTCCTGAAGAGTTCACTGAAATTGCCAGTTCATTTTCTGAGGAGTTCGTTGAATACGTTTATCAAAGTTGCCAGTTTGTAGTTTGTTCCTGAGGAGTTCATTAAACATCTTCATTGGAGTTGTCAGTTGGCTGCCTACCCTAAGGAATTTGGCCTCATGCATCCCCACAGTTGCGTGAGACACTTTTATAAAATCATATATTTATAGATATCTCTTGTTGATTCTGTTTCCCTCGAGAACCCTAACTAATACAGTTGGCAGCTGTTTCTTTTAGCACTTCAAGTATTTCACCCACTGTCTCCTCTTCCTTCCCCTTCCTGGATTCCCACAGTTCCTCCACGGTTATGCTCGATGGCATCACACTGATGCCCCAGGCTCTGCTCACTCTTTTTCTTTCTTTTTTATTCTGCGCCTCCTGAATCATTTCAGTTTTTAAATTTCATCTGCAAGTTCATTGATTCTTTCTTCTGCCAGCTCCAACCCTGCCGAAACCTTGTAGGGAATTTTTCATTTTTGTTTTTGTGGTCTTCAACTCCACTATGTCTTTTTGTTCTCTTTATTGAGATTCTCATATTGTTCATTTGCCATTTTCCTGATATTGTTTAGTTCTTTATCTGTCTTTTCTTTTATTTCCTTGAGCATTTTGTGGATCATTTTCTAAAAGTTTTGTCTGATATGTCCCAGGTCTGTTCTACTTCATTGATGGTTTCTGTACTTTTATCTTGTTCCTTGGGATGGACCATCCTTCCCTGACTGCTTGTCTTATAATGTTTTGTTGTACACTGCACATTTTAACATTTTAAAGTGTTGACTCTGGGATTTAGCCTCTTGACTGCCAGGAAGTGACAAAAATAAAAAAATCTAATGCAAGAGAACACCTTTCACAGTCTGAAAATTGTCTCTGGTTGGCTGGTGGTCTCCTTCTGAGTTCAGCTGTCCTACGGAGACGATCAGCCAGAGCTGAGATGAGGTGCAGGGTGCTCCCTGCTTTTCTGAGCCTGGGCCATGTCCTGGGCTTGTGTTTGCTCCTGGACTTAGGAGTCCCCCATTTGTAGGAATTCCAATGCCCCTGTACACCCCATGAAATGGGCTGGTATCAGTGGGCTCTATGTCATCTTTGTCCCGTGCTATTCTGACGTAAATGCTCCCACACTGCTTTAGCTGTCTGCAAGCTGCTTTGGACTTCAGGGCACTATCTGGGTGGGCGAACCAGAGAAACGTTTCTGGGCTCAGTATTTCAGGCTGCTGCCCTCTTCAATGGGCCCCACCATGCAGGCACCCGGTATGCACACAGGGCTACTCCACTTCCTCCAGGACAGGGCTGGGGACCCCCAGTGGGAGCACAGGCTGGCTCCCCACCTCACTGGGGAGGACAGGAGGAGCTGGCAAGGGCACCAGAAGCTTCTCCTACTGTGTTTTAAAGCTGTGCGCTCTCGATTTGGCACTTGACCAGTCACTGCAGCCCTGTAGTTGCTTTCTAGAGTTTGGAGGAAGATGGCTCTGCCAGCCTTTCCAAGCTGTTCCCAGTCTCTCTGTGGGAGCACACCCTCGAGTGTCTTACGGCATCTTCTTGGTCAACCACAAGCCAAGATCTTCCCATTTTAAGGGCTCTTGTGAATAGACTGGAAAATCTCCCCACTTCAAGGTCTACCACTTTAATTAGATCTGCAAAGCCCTTATTTTGCCTTGTAATGGAACAGTTACAGGTTCCGGGATGAGGATTCTGCCTTCCACATTTATTAAAGGAAATAATAACCTATTTGTGCCCAGATTCTGCCACAGGCAATTAGATCATCACTTCTTGGAGTGAGACCCACCCACTGCTACTTTTTAAGGGGACCCGAAGACTTCTAATTTGTGCTCAGGGTTCAGATCCTCCATGACAGAAGACAGTGGGGGTGTTATTCCCACAGGCACTAAATGGTTCTAGTCACCCAAGTATTTGCAACCTTTTACCTCTCTCCAACTGCAAACCTAATTTTGGTAACAGTCTCCACATGGACAACTGATAATCTGAGTCATCAATCAGTATTTCTAATTACTGAATGTGAGGGGCACTGCAGTGAAAAGCCAGTAAGAGAAACTATCTTTAAAATTCTGATCTTAAAAGTTCATAATCATCTTGGTTTCTGAAAAGATAAATGTATATACTGTGTATATTGCAATCAAAATATAAAGGCATTTCTAAAAACTGTGTGCACACGGGAGCTGAAAGCATCTACAACCACACACTCAATGAACTTCGGGTATCGTTTGGAGAGAGAGCTGCTCACTTCTTTAGTTTCTTGTACACAAACATAATGAAGATTCTGAAATACTGTTCTGTGCTGGAGCACAGAGACCTATGGGTATGGCTGTTTTGATAAACCCTTTTACTTTAGTGGCCCTCTAGAGAACAAGATTTGAAGCTGTAAGTTTTTTCTCTCTCACGCAGGATCTCTTACAGGTGAAAGGAGCTATTTTCCTCTGGTATAATTTATTGCTTCTGGACACAAGCCAGATTTAATTAAAGAGTGCAATTAAATGCAGTTGGGTCCAAGTACCACCACTCCTGCCTGTCCCTCCTTCCCTAGGTTAAGTGTAAAGCGAAAGGAATAAAAATGTACACTGAATTTTCAGTGAGAGGGAAGGAAATCAACTTTCCTTTATGTTCTAATTTTCACTGCTCCCTTGTTAGTCTTCAATTACCTCAATCGAAAAAAAAGTCTCTGATAATGTCTAAATTCCATTAGGCTCTTTGCAGTGAAATTTTTTAGAGAAAAAAGTCTCCAGGCCTCTTTGCTATGAAATTTTTTAGAGAAAAACACCTCCTCCAAAAAGGAATTATAATTTTGTATATTTTGAATAGAAAGTAGCTAAAATTTGCTCAGCCTTTACCATGTGCTGTAGTAGTTTGAATCATGTACCAATTTAGACATGCTCTTAATCTTAATCTCTACTCCTGTAGGTATGAACCCATTATAAAAAGGATCTCTTGGAGATGCTATTTTTAGTTAAGCTGTGGCTCAGCTGAACAGGGCGAGGGGCTTAGTCCGGATCACTGGAGTCTGTTATAAGACATAGCTGGATTCAGTGGGCACCCAGGAGAGAAAGGAGAGGAACTTGCCATGCAATGGGAAGGCTGGGAAATCACGGATTGCCAGCAATGAAGTTGTTACAGACTTTTGGGAGAAAAGATCACCTTGCTGACATCTAAATTTTGGACATCCTCTAGCTTCAAACCTGTGATCCAATAAGTACCAGCTGTTTAAACTAACCCACTGTGTGGTATTTGTCACAGCATCTCAGGAAAATGAAGACAATGTTCTATGCACACATTACCTGAGTTAAGCTCATAACCCACCTTCAATATTGTGGTTATTACTCCACATCTAATCCATCACCAGACCCCACTCCACCCTCAACTGTAAAAGCATCTGACCACTTGCCTATCACCATCACCACAGCCCAAGCCATTACCATCCGTCTCCTATACTGCAATGCAAGCCTCCTGGTTTTCCACTGCCTTGATTCTATAGAGCTGCAGAAGATGTAGAGCTGCAGAAGTCATCATTTTTAAAGATAAACTTAGTTCTCTTACTCTCCTGCTCAAAACGCCCCAATACCTTCTCACCTCTCTAATAGCAAACTGGAGGCCCTTATCTCAGTGCACCAGGCAGAGTTTTAGAATGGATGGCCTCCAAGATCCCTGCCTGGTGACTTGTCTGGGAAAATTGGATAATTCCCACCACCCCTTATGTGTGCGTGGGGCCTGTCAATACGATGGGATATCCCTCCTGGAGAAGTTTAAATGGCAAGGGTGAAGGGGATTTGAAAATATAGTTAAGATCCCACATAAGTTGATTTTATTCCTCAAAAGGAAGATTATTCTGGTGTGCATGACTTAATCAGGTAAAATCCATTAGAAGTGGGCTGGGTCTTTTCTGAAGAGAGATTCTCACTTAAGAATCAAACAGCCAATTTGTGAGCTGCCTGTAGAGGGGCCACGTGGAAAATATCTGAGCAAAACAGAGGGGAATCCATGCAGAAAATGGGTTCCGCCGGCAACCTGAACGAGGCAGAATCAGGCTCTTCTCTGGAAGAGAAGGCCGTCTGGCTGACACCTTGGCTGCGAGGGCCCAGTTAAGCTGTGCCCAGGCTTCTGACCCATAGAAACTGCGAGATGCTAAATGCATGTTGTGTTGAGCTCCTAAGTCATCTGTTACACAGAAAGTAGAAAAAAAGTTCTCTTGGCCACACACCGCACCATGCTCTCCTCTAACTCGCCCCCATCACGCTCCATCTCCCAGTCCGTTCCAGACACCTGGGCTTCCTGCTGCCTGAGCACGCCCAGCGGGTCCTGCCTCAGGATGTGCACGTGCTGTTCCCTCGGCCTCACCTCCTGGGAGCGGCCTCCTGCCCCCAATGCGACATGATGCACCAGCCACCCCCTCCCTCCTCCTTGGCTGTACTTGTGTTAGCTCGTATCACTACTTGGCATTACATATTTGTAATTATTTTATTTTTTTCCCACCAGACCATAAGCTCCATGAGGACAGGAGTTTTGTGTTTTTCATTGCCCTTGGGTCTAGAATAGTGTTTAGGACAAAGAAGACACTCAAAAAATATTTGTTGAATGAATGAATTTTGTATGAGAGGAAAACTGAAGCAAGGACAGGCCAAGTAATGTGTACAAGGTCAATTAGCAGCTTGTGGTACAGTCAGGATTTGAACAAAGACTTCTCCTACACTACTACTAGTCTCTTCTGAAAATGCACATGCTCGAGAAAAAAATGTAGTGGGTTCTTATACATAAAGTTTATTGCCAAAAAGCTGGAATGTTTCCTGGACTTATCATTTTTATTTGACATTCATTTGAAAATATATTAGTTCAAACTGAAAGTGTCCTTAAATATCCTCTTACACTAAATTCCTTATTTTACAGTTAAGGAAATGAAAATCCAGTATTTAATTACCTGTCTAATATCCTATTGTTTGGTGGGGGACTAAGGGAAACCAGACAAAGGATTGTCTATTGTAGAAATGATTTCTGCTTCAAAATAATCTAATCACAAAAGCTTAATATGTTTGTTCAATAGTGTCATGATACAAGGATCATGTGAAATTGACCCCAGAGTGAATAAGTGGGGGAGTGCATGCAGGAGGTTGCTATGTGATTGAATCACACTCTAAAGTCATGTGGCTTTACTTTGCCCTTTGGGATAACTGAAAACCAAAACAATATTTCACCTCCATTTTCAGAAAGAAAAGAATTTCTTCATATCGAATAAAATAACACAACCCAAAATCAAAGCAATACTTGTTTATGCTTTGATAAAGGTTAGGCATTTCCTTTACCTGAGAGAACTTCCCCTACTGCAGGCAGATCCTGTTCCAGAAATTCCTTTGCCATGAAGAACTTGAAGGCTCCACCCCCAGGCAGCTGCCAGGAAACAGCGTCCAGTCGGTAGAATTCCAGAAGTCGGTGAAACAAATCGTGGCATCTTAGGTTTGGAACTGCATAGAATCACTGCTGAAGGCATTTGTTCAAGTCCCAAGCTGTAATTAAAACAAACATGAACGACAAAAATCCCTGTGCTGTTGCATGGCTGCTTTCCCTTGCAGAGCTGCCGAGATTCTTCAGGACCACGGACAGCTCCACGGCAGGGCAAGGGGTAGGGGCTCGCCCGGGGCTTTCACAGGGGCCGCCTCAGCGAGGCAGGGAGAGAGCAGGTGTGCAGAGGAGCGGGGTCCTGTCCTTACCCACCAGGGGCTGCCGCAGGTCTGTAAAACCAGGTACCGCGACTGCGGAGTCTTTCAGGGTCTGCTCCGAAATTTGGCTGCCATTTGTTTAACTTAATTTTCAACAAGTAGGAGTTACTTTTCTTGACTGCTTAGCACGCTCGGGCACTGTTCAGAGCAGGGGTGTCTGGAGCTGGCTCAGAGGACCCCCAAGAGCCGACTCTGAGCTCAGTGATGTCACTCTGGCAGCCTGAGATCGACCATGGCGGGAGAATTTACACCAAAGCAGTTGGCAAATCCTAAAAGTCAGGGTTTTCACCCTAAGCGTCAGTAGTTAAACACTGACCAGTATGCTGGTGGTTCCAAACATTGCACATCTATTGTTTCACGTGGTCTCTCCTGCAAACCCACTGACACTGTCCACGTTTGGAAGAGAAGGAAAGTGAGGTGCAGAGAGGCTGGGAAAGCTAAGCTGGGCAGCACAGTTCTTTGGTCTTCAAGCCAGGATTCCGACCTCAGAGCTCACACTTGCACGCCACCATCTCCAGAATGACTCTAACCAAAGGGCTGATAAGCTTCACTTTCCACCTGTCCTCAGCTGTCACTCCTACTGCATGGGGGTGGGGATGGTCTCCGGCCATGCAGACCACCTCGGATCTGCATTATGAACGATTATCCCCTGTTTGAGAGCATCAGCGGGGCAGCCTCTACTCAAAGCTAGGCTGTAGTAAAACCAATTGACAAGTGTGCCCAGGTCACGACACTTGTTGTGATTAGACAGAATCCAGGGCCCAGCAACACATTCAGACACAACCTTCCTCACACTCATGTGGAACATTAATGGACAAATTCCTCCAGATCCATTTATACACGTACACTTGTCAAACACCATGCGTGTATAATTCTCAAAAGGGACGGCTTGTGGCAGCCGGTTTGGTTCTCCTCATTATGGACATACAGCCCTGTTCTGAGCAGCTGTGCCAAGGCCCTGGAGTACTCCAGTTGGTCATGGCTTACACCCGCCTGCCTCCTGGATGACAGGGAAGTTTTACACGTGGAGATCAAGGTGGTCTCAGCCCCGCAGGAGTTTTCTTGGGAGTGTTTGAGACCCAGGAGGCTGAGGGCAGGTCAACTGAGCCAGGGAAGGTCCTTAGTGTGGATTTTTGTTGCACTCTAGTTACTTGGTGCTACTGTTTTATTTTCACTGCCAGGTAAATCACCCCTGTTTCCCTGGGCACAGGGCACCCACTCTAGCAGGGCAAAAAGAGCCAGTGTCAGCCTGTGGATGGTGCCTGTGAAGGGCTCGGGGTTGGTTAGCCCTTGAGAGAACATCTTCCAGCTGAATCAGCACCAGATTCAGAGCGGAAGTTGCTCACAATGACAAGATTTGTTTAACCAAAGTACGACTTTTAGAGACAGGGCAGATATGTGTACATACTGGGCTGGGGTAGGGGCAGGGAGGGGAGGAAACACCGGATGTTGAGCCCACTAATAGGGAAGGGTGGATAGAAATCCTGCTTAAAATACAGCCCTTAGAGACCTACTTGCGGGTAAACAGAAACGCTTTCTTGTGCACGTAAGTGCTTGCATGAAGGTAAAAATACACATTGAATGGTGCCTGCTTACATGCTGGTGTAAGAGTGAATATAAAAATTTATATGATTGAGCACCAGCCAATAATTTCATCTGCACTACTTTCTTTGATCTACTTTATATTTGGGGAGAAAAGATAAGAAGGAATTTGAAGTAAACCTATTACAACAATAATGGATATTCATAAATGCTTTATTTTTGAGGTTACTGTAGCTATAGATGAGAGCACATTTCCATCTGACTTAGTTGCAGAAACTGAGGCACAAGTGCGTTGGGAACACAGCTTTGTGCTCTGCAGATGTGCTCTGCAGAGAGCCCAGAACTCAGCAAGAGTTGTTAGATAAGTAAATAAGTGAGCGTATTTAAAATCCATCCCAATCTGAGATCTGAGGCTTTCTCTCAAAGATGGCATGTTTCAATTCTTCACTGTAATTCTGAAATCACATCCAAGGCAGGTCCCAGGGATTTAAAAATTCAACCCAGTTAATCTAAAATTCTTCTTCATATATGGTGTTTACTCAATTAATATTGATAATTAAAAGAATATATGTTAGAAAGAATTTCCAGGTACATGTTTCATAACGATTATAGTATTTTTCTACAATTCAGTTTGGAAGTTCAATGAAGTAATCCACTTTCCTTATAAATACAAATTAGCTAAAGCTCTTGAATATTTTTGTGTTTATAAAATTTTTAATTCAAAATGTACACAATATTATGGCACTCAATTGTAGAATGATACTCTTGTGAATCTTCAGAATCCTTTCGTTGGTTCCTGGACCCAGACTAGGGGCACATCACAAGACAAAGCCCAAGTGGAAGCACTGGAAGCGCAGCCCCCACCCCTAAAGCCCCCTCCCCCCTTACACAATAGAAATGAAAAGCAACCCCGCATCGCCGGCCTTGCAGGCTATGTCTCGCCACTTCCTGTGCATCTAGAAGGTTCTTCAGTCATGCTTCTGCCCCCTGACCTCAGGCAGGGCCCGTGACCTGGCGGTGGCATTCCGGCCCTTTCCAGGGAATCCCATCCCTGAGCAGGGACGCAGGGACGCAGGGACGCAGGCACAGAAGCCAGCCGTTCCCCAGCAGCAGCTACCAAAGCAGCTGGGATTCTGGGGATGGTTTTCCATCTGGTCCTTGCTGGGAGTGATTGTTTTTATTTTACTTTTTTAAATTTCCATGAACTATACAGTATTTCATATATGTTGAAATCCTTTTACTTGTCCTTCTACTTTAGTTAGTCAGAAGTCAGTTTCTATAGATTTTAAACAAACAAAAATTTATAAGGACATTTATAAGGAAATTTTATAAGGAAATAATTTATAAGGAAATTCAGAGCAGGCTGTTTGAAAGCAAGAGTCACGAAACAGCCAGTTCTGTGTTTTCATCTCTTGGTGCCAATAGGACTTTGATCATTGTATTATCCTTCTATTGCTATGTAACAAATCACCACAAACTTAGTGGTTTCTTGCCCTACAGTTTCTGGGTGGCTCATGCCTGAGTTTGGGGAGCTGAGTCCTCTTCTCAGCCTCTCACCAGGGTGAGGTTGAGTTGACTTCTGGTGTAGCTCAGAGTTCCTCTCCCAAGCTTGTTCCTGGCAGAACAGATCACCCCGTGGCTGGGTGACTGAGGTCCCCACAGGCCTCTCAGCTGCTGGCTAAGAGGCTTTGCTCAGCCTTGTCACGTGGTCCCCTCCACAGGCTCTCCCAGCTTCCCATCGCTCCCCCTTCAGGAAGTGGCCAGTTGCTGCAAGGGCTCGCCTGATTAGATCAGGCCCACCCAGAGAACCTTCCTTCTTAACTCAAAGCCAAGTAACTGGTGACCTGATCTCGGGGGGTGATTCGCCACCAGAGTCACAGGCTCTGCCAGCACCTGAGTGCTGTGTCCACCACAGGGGAGGAGCTTAGGGGCATTAGTTCTTCAGGTGTTTGCCCTCTTTTATGAACCGATTTTGTAAAGATTAAATAAATTAGTTTGTGTAAACTTGTTGGAAAGCACTTGGTTAGTAGTAGGCACTCATAAACAGGAATTATTATTAATCAACAATGTTTATCAAATTGAATAAAATATTTATATTGTATATTGAAATTTCCCCATCTCATTCAAAGTGTAAATGAATTCTGAGAAAAAGAATAAAAATATGCATATCACAAATATTTTCTAACAATTCCTTCCTAGCACATTAAAATTCCAGTTACTCTGTAAAATGTGTTTTCTGTTATTGATCAGTATATCAGTATAGCATTTTAAAAGCATCCAAGTAGAGTTTTTTCCTTTACTCTTATTCCTGAAATATTGTTTGTTAGATTATATAATACATCCTAATATGATGAAAGACAGTGAAGCATCTTATTGCGTAAAACACATTTTCTTCCGATTTTTTTCTGCTACGAATACTGTGCTCCTCCCTATGCTAGATTTATGCTCGAAATTTTTTGAAACTAAAATTATTCTGCAATGCTCAATGCCTAGCAGCTTCTCTCCTGCTGATTTTTTCAAGTTACACTGATTTCCCCCATTCACTGTCATTGTCAAGCCCATCATATTTCAATCTGTTTTATTCTCTCGTTGCTAAGAAACGGAGTTGGCCCATTATGTAGGGTCCTCGTGTTCCAGCTTGGCTAATCAATTAGAAATGCATTTTCTCTGGGGATTATTTTCCAGATAACAACATTTACTCCTGTGTTGGTGGACCACAGACGGGATGACAGCAGTTCTGTCATACTGTTAGGCTCAGAACAATGAGCTATGAATTTATCAGCTGTTCGTGCTCCCGAAGAAAAACAACTTCACTGCGCCATTAAGACCCACTCATTTGCACAGGAGTTATGCTTTTCAAACTTTCCATTTTGATAGATTCTTTCATCCAAGAATTTAATTTGATGCAACAGAAAGGAATCAATTAGTGCTGCCTCTTCACTGGTCCTGCAAATATTCACTTTCCTCTGAACATTTTCATTCCTTCCAGGCAACACAAGGGTCCCCCGGGAATGCAGACGCGGCCATGGGAGAACGTGCTCCCCAGGGTCTGTGCTTCTAACCCTCCCACTCACATCGGTGGGTCGCGGGGAAGCAGCCTGGGATTTGGGAAAGGACACTGGGGACTATTCCTGAGTCCACATCCTATCATCAGTCCCCAAAATGAAAACAACCACCATTAATACCACTCTACCTGCATCACTGATTTAAGTGGAATAATAGAAGTGAAATCTCTTTGTAAATAGAAACTCCACACAAATATTAATAATATAGGCTCAATTAAGGCAGTGCCACTGGGGCCAGAGGAGGAAATAATTCCAAAATTCTTCCGAATTTTCCTTTCCAAGGAAAATCGGAAAACACATACCTTGATGGAAAGAGATGTGGTAGTGATTTAAACCATTGGAAAAATGCCTCTCCATCTCTGTTTGGTACAAGAGGGTGCTGAGAAACTAGGAAGGCATCTGCTGGGAGTTGTCTTGTGAGCACTTTTCTTGTGAAAATTGTTGTGGTGTCTACAGTTTTGTAAAGGCAGATCATACAGCCTCCATCCTGTCACTAGGATTTTTAATTCTCTTGTCATTAAAGCACTAAAATCTTCCAATATTTCTGGTTTTCATAAGAATAACAGAGCTAATTCCTTGGTGACAGGTAGGATAATGTGTTCATGTTTTCCAAGTAGTTGAAGTGTTGGGATAAGAGTTATTTTGAGCTCAATGCTTCATTGTCCCTCTGGCCTGAAAACAGGCAAGTTTTTTACTTAATCCATTGAAATTGGCTTTAAACAATTCCATGAAACCTTATTAAATATAGAAACACTCTTTGACCATGGCTTATCTAAATGAACATCTTAGGGCCCATTATAATTCACTGTCCATTGAAGGTGACATTGGATGTACTGAATACAAGAACAATTAAACATAGATGACAACTTCAAGTGTTTGTTGAACTTCAGCAGTTTTGGGTGATACAAGTGAACACAATCAGACCTTGAGACAGGGAACAGGATTTCCTGTGAGTTTATCTGAGTGGTGGGTACCCACAAGCAGCATTGGAGGTCCAGAGCATAAGACGAGAAAGGAAAGCAAAGCGCAGGAGCAGGCTGGGCAGCTGGAGCTCATCCTGCTGGAAACTGTGGGAGAAGACGCTCCCACCCGAGAAGTCAAGATGCTGGGGCATTTGTCCGGCAGCTCAAGCCTGCTCCCAGGGCCTGGACCCCAGGCACGCCCAGACAGCCCTGCACTGTGGGGCCACGGAGGACAGGCACAGGCTCCAGCACAGACTCCCAGGTGTGTGCAGCTGGAAGCCACAGAGAGTGGGGGGGGGGTGGGAGCCAGGCCCCCGCAAACCCACTACAATTGTCCATAGTGTCACCTGATGGAGTCGTCTATAGCTTGTGTGTCCTTTGTTTGGTTACGTAATTTCGAATGAAATTATCCAATATTCTTTCTGGTCTCCAACCCTTGGAGAAGCCCTCATAGATCCGAGTAAACTCATCCTAAATTCTCTGCTTGGGATCATTATGGCTCATGTTCAACTTTGAACCAAGGTCTCCAGTGCTTCACCAGCTACCCTAAGGCTCAGCAAATGAACAGTCACTGAGCCCTGAAAATCGTCCTGCTATTACTTTAATATAAGATGGGGTCTCAGCTCTCACGCAGGGAAATCCTGTTGATAAAACACAGTTGCTCGGGGAGCTCTGGAGGCACATGGGGTACAGCTGGGGTTGATTTCCTCAATTTCCTTTCTGCCCCTGGAATAAAGGGGTTCACCCCAAGGTACTGCGGTTTCAAATGCCCTTTTATAGGGAGCTGGCGGTAACATAATCAACTGGTTCGTCTTTCATAAGGAATAAAGCACTAAATTAGTATTCATTCATTTAAAGGAAGTGTGGTTTTCAGTACTTTTTAAGAGAAATTACTTTCAGTGTGACAAAATTACTCCTATTTTTTTATATTATTGAAACATTATTCTGTTCCACCAGAGTTACTGTATATATTTGAGAGTTGTCAGATCAGTAGAAGAAAAAAAAATATCCAGATGGATTTAAAGGGTTGAGGACTGTATCTTCTATCAGATTATTTTGGAAGACTCAATTGTAAGGTTAAAAAAAAAAGTGCAGATACCATTTTGTGTTCAGGTCTTCCTGGAAAGGAGGAAGTGCTGTGGGAATAGAAATGCACAACTGGTGTCAGGCAGTCCCCCTGCATCAGAAGAGTCCTGGGAGGGCAGCAGCACTGGCCGGCCACTCCCAGGCTGACTGCTGCTGAAATCCGGGTGTCGGCTCACCCCAGGGGCAGCCAGCGGGGAGCAGCGGAGCACCCCGAGCTCGGGAAACCAGGAGGGCCTGGCAGGTGAGGGGAGGCACAGGGACAAATGGGGCGTCCAAATCATGGATGACCAGCTCACTCCATCCACAGGGAAGTCAGCGTGGGGGCATTTTTGCTTTTGTGTGTTCTCCTCTTCCACCTATGTAAGTGCTACACTCAGAAATGTTAGCAACAGTCACATTCCAGTTATGGAATTATGTAATGATTACATAAAAACTTTTTTTTTAGCTTTTTTATCCAAATACTTTTTAGCATGAAGTTAGTGGTAACAAGGGCAAAGGAGACTGTATCACTGTAGGCCCTTTAAATTCTAGGATATAGGAAAAATAATTTTATAGGTAACAGGCTTTTATAGGCAGCTCAAAGGAAAGCTCAAATGTTTATAACTCTTAGAAAAATACTTCAGATTATATCTTTGTTCTTCCAAATGCAAGTCGTCTTCTCTTGGCCAGCATTTGTACACAGCATCCATTTATCCATTCAGCAAGTTGCTGGTCATCTTGGTGATTGTTAAATGAAGACAAATGGTAAACTATTTGGCATTTTCAGAATCTGATTTGCAATCTTAAAAAGAACTTTGAAAACAGAGCATTCTCTCTCTGTCTCAGTCTCTCTCTCTTCTGTCTTTCTCTCTTGGAGCTTCTACAAAATTCTCTTGGAAAAGGCTTAGGGTTTGACTCTGCTGAGTTTAAATCCCAACTCATTAGTCGAGTGGCCCTGGGCAATGAACATATTTTCCAAGTTGTAGTTTCCAGGTTGTATTTTCTAAGTCGGCCACAATAACAGCTGCCTTTCCACATGCTCTTCAATTACCTATAAAATTGTTTTTCCTGTATTCTAGAATTAAAGGGCCTAATCAAGGGGACTAAATCTCTCCTTGAACCCACACTGACTATAACAAGGGAATGTGGTGGACGTGAGGCTGCGTGGGTTCAGAGGCAAGGTCAGAAAAGGTCACGCAACTCTGCTTGGTTCTCCCGGGATGGCGGCTCTGGGGACAGCCCACACCGAGTAAGGTCCCTTCTCTTGCAGACACAGCACTCTCCAAAGCACTTACAGGGAATTCTCATTTTAGCAAACATTATTCGTGACCAATAAAAAATATATTCGATATAAAACCAAACTTTTAGTAAGCTCCTTTAACAGTTTACAGGTAATTGTTTACATTTATTTATTTTTATTTTTGTTTACATTCTAACAACAAAAAATACATTAATAAATAAAGATCATTATATCCATTAGAAAAGAATAAAATACAAATTTTTAAAAATGATAAACCCCTGGGCTATTGTTTCACAATTATACTGACTCCTTCACATCAATAAGAATTTTAGGCAACTCAAATATCCTGAGGTGATGGTCTGGATTGAGGATTAATGATGGCAAATCTTAATCTAAAATTCCTAAGATTGGTGCTTCTTCCTTTTCCTTACTCTTTTTGCTAACAGTACAGGAATTACCTTTCTGCTGCTTCTAGGATTATGTTTATTCTCGTTTCCAGAGTTTGCTTTCACTGTTGAACTTCATCATATTAGGGGGTGTTCTGGTTTGCTAAAGCTGCCCTTTTGCAAAACACCACAAATGGATTGGCTTTTATAAAGGGGGTTGATTTGGTTATAAAGTTACAGTCTTAAGGCCATGAAGTATCCAAGGTAAGGCATCAACAGCAGGTACATTCACTGGAGAAAGGCCATGGGCATCTGGCAAATCTCTGTTAGCTCGGAAGACACGTGGCTGGTGTCCTCTTGCTTCTAGGTTGCATTTCAAAATGGTGTTCTCCAAAATGTTGCTCTTGGGACATTCTGTCATCCTTTAGCTGCAGTTCTTCCTCTAAATGTCACTCTCAATTGCTCTCAGTTCCTTCTGTCTGTGAGCTCCTTTACACAACTCCAGTGATCCAATTAACACCCACCCTGAATGGGAGGGGTAATGCCTCCATGGAAATTAACCAGTGAAATGTTTCACTCAGTTGATTGAGTCACATCTCCATGGAAACACTCAATCAAAGGATTCCAACCTAATCAACACTAGGATGTCTGCTTCCACAAGAGTTCATCAAAGATAATGGTGTTTTGGGGACCCTAATACATCCAATCCAGCACAGGGGGTGTGATGGTTTGAAGCCTTTGTGTTCTTAAGGCTAATCCATACCTGCGGGTATAGACTCTAGGTTAGGTGGCTGGGGCCTCTTGATCAGGTTATTTCAGTTGAGGAGTGCCCAAGGTGGGTGTTACTCCTTACTGGAGTCCTTTATAATATGAGAGAAGACAGAGAGAAGACACAGAACAAAGCCCCAGGAATGCTAAGAGATGGAATTCAGAGAAGCACATAGAGATGCTAAAAGAAAAGCCAGAGAAGCTGAGAGTCAAGGACACATAAGGAAGCTCAGAGAGGAAGCCAGTGCACCCAGAAGCTGGAAGCCACGAAACCCGGGAGAGACAGGAGAGCCCAGCAGACGCTGCTGTGTGCCTGGCCATGTGGAAACGAGCTGAGGAGGCTGGCAGCTGGTCTTCAGGGAGAAGGTATCACCCCGTTGATGCCTTGATTTTCATGGCCTGAGAACCATGAGCTCATAAGTTAATAAATCTCCAATGTAAAACCCAACCCATTTCTGATATATTGCATTTTGGCAGCTTTAGCAAAGTAAAACAGGGGGCATGAATGGGCTTCTACAACAATTTCTCCTATTTAATTAAAGTGTTACACTCCTTTTTTTTCTAAAAGGGAACTATCAATTGATCACTAACAATTCCTTTCAATCTTATTTCGTCCATAAAATATCCACAAAAGATTTTTGTAATTGAAAAGAATTTGGAGAGAGATCTTCCCAGGTTCATCAATGCTGGATACATTTCCTTATTTTGTTTGTTCTTTAGAAATATTGGTGTGCTTGGGCTAGGAATTAGAAGTCTCCCAATCAAGGAATATTTCAGGGTTCTTCATAAATGACTTCTAAATGAAGGAGGCCTTTGACCCTCAATAATGATTTCCCATTAAACACTCCATCTTTCATTTTTATGCTAAATTAGGCAGCATTCCAGTGCCCCATACAGTAATATTAAAAGTTGCGATGAGCCAGGGGAGTTTCAGGAATCCTAAATGAAGTATTCACAAGCAATGTTCTTACTCAAATGACTGATTTCAAATGAGGCCCTGTTAACACTGCACATCTCTCCCAGTTCCCTCTATTTTATCTAATGCTTCCCTGAAAGGATTAGTAGGAAAAACTTTTACTTTTCTTTTTTCTAAACTTCAAAGTAAATAGCACAAAGAACAGACTTAGTAACATAAAAGGAAAAGATTTGCCAACAGCATGAAAGCTCAGTAAGAGCATGCAGCAAGTGGCAACACGTCAGTAATTGAAGGCAGTGTGAAGCTCGATTTGGTTATTTATAGATTCCAAAGCCCATTTATATTCTGTCAAAAGTGCAGGTGTGCAGAGGAAGAATGCCTGGGGTGCCTTTAGGAGTCAAGCAGGACAAAATTATACACTTGCAATTAATCCACGTGGATGTACTTTGCAACAGAATGGATGAGCATGAGGAGGGCACAAGCAGAGCCATCAAGGTGGAGCTGAGAAGTGATGTGCACACCACGTACCACAGCAGGTGAGAAGTGACCTGCAGACAACATGCCAAGACAGGTGAGAAGTGACCTGCGGACCATGTACCATGGCAGGTGAGAAGTGACCTGCAGACCATGTACCACAGCAGGTGAGAAGTGACCTGCGGGCCATGTACCACGGCAGGTGAGAAGTGACCTGTAGACCTTGTGCCACGGCAGGTGAGAAGTGACCTGCAGACGATATGTCATGGCGGGTGAGAAGTGACCTGCGGACCACGTACCGTGGCAGGTGAGAAGTGACCTGCAGACAATGTGCCAAGGCAGGTGAAACGTGACTGGCAGAGCATGTACCACGGCAGGTGAGAAGTGACTTGCAGACCACATGCCACAGCAGGTGAGAAGTGACCTGCGGACCACGGACCACAGCAGGTGAGAAGTGACCTGCGGACCACGTGCCACAGCAGGTGAGAAGTGACCTGCAGACCACGTGCCACGGCAGGTGAGATGTGACCTATGGACCACGTAACATGGCAGGTGAGAAGTGACCTGCAGACAATGTGCCATGGCAGGCGCAGAGGGGATGTGGCAGCAGAGCTTCTGCCACTGGCAGCTCCCATGTGAGGGAGCTCTTCGGTCTAGGCTCCCTTTAGGTGAAGACTCCCTCGGCAGAGAGCTTTCTTGTATTTTTTTTGGTTTTTGCGACTTGAGAATAGAAGGCTACAGAAAGCATAGCTCAGGACTCGTCTCACTGCAAGCCTGAGCAACTGTTTGGGAACAAAGTTCTGCTAATATTTACTGACTTCAGAGTCAACACTCACTAAATGTCAAGGACTAAAGAGAAAAGATAAAGCCAACTGACTAAAGTAGAAATAAACCAGTATTTCAATGGACCCAAAATTGCCTTGAAGATATAAGGAATTGAAATTTCACCGAGGAGCAACCAATACCAGAAAGATGGTTTCTCTTGCATGCTTCTGTAAGTGTGACTAAGACAACCAAACTTTGGACTGGGTAATTAGAAATGTATCTCTTTGCTGGTTCTGTATTTAACTAAAGCAAAAGAGCCCTCAAAGACTTCCTCACATATTGTCTAATTTACCCACTTTTGACAGGTTTTCATCTAAATTCAATCTGGAAAGAAGTATGTTCCTTGTTTTCAGATGTTAGTAGGCAGTTGATTCTGTAATACTTCTGGTGCTTCATAAAAATCAGCAACTGACCATCATTTGTGGCACTTTTATTTAATGATACAATTGTGATTAAAAACAATGTTCAGAGTACTATTTGCAATCTGGTTGAAATTCCTAACATTTTGTAACTCTTCCTCAGGATTTAAATATGTACACTAATGGAATACAATGACTTTAATGTGCCCTGCTGCCTCCTACATGAGAGAAAAGGCTTTATTTAGAAACACTTTTCAACTCCCTGGTAACTGTAGGGAGTATAAAATCAAGTTTTAAGTGGCTATTACCACAAAATAGATTCATAGAAATACAAAACCAGAAGACAGAGAATGCTGAATGCAGTGGAAAGGAGAAAAGCACAATCAGCTACTGAAAAACAAGAAAATACCTCTGTTTCCGAGAATCTTAGAGTCAGGAAAGAGGAAAGATCAGATCATTATTCAGTAATATTTTAATTCTCTGCTTCTAGTTTTTCTTGGGAGATGGTCTAAAAATAAGTGGAAAACAGATAAATCTAGTTTTCTAGTTAAATAACCATTATATATTGGGACTATATTTATAGTGCAATAGAACACACAAAAAATAGAATAGTTCAATTAATAAAAACTAAAATACCGAGTAAAGGATTTTTGGTGGATTTAATTTATTGATAAATCCAAAGGAAATCAGTATTTCAAGTCCTTCTCAGAAGTTCGTGATCTTAGCTTTGCCTATGATAAATAGCTAACTATAAAATTATAATTTTGGTGATTTTGGCCATCTTTATAACTGAATTAGGTCAGTGACATAGACCATCATAATTTATCATTATTCTTTATTGTCAAAGTTGTTGAACATTAGTTGGTCCAAAAGCAGATAATTTTGTCAGAGCTGTAAGCAACAAGGTAACATAAGTATGAAATTAAAACCTCCTTGCTATTGTATGAGATTTCTATATTTACGTAAATCTATGTGTACAGCAACTTATAATTGACCAAATTTTCTGATGTCCTTGTTTAAATTTTTGAAATGTGAAATATGTTAGCAAGCTCATTGATGTATATTCCTTTAGAATAAATGGTACTCCTTATTAACTTCCTAAAAGCATGACTGAGGGTTTCATCAAAAGAATATTTGCAAAACTCTTATAAATGAGTCATTACATTTTGTCCTTTAAAAATGTGACAGCCCCTGGACAGGACAGGGCCCCCTGAGAGTTAAAGGGGCCTCACCTCTTTACACCAGTGGGGAGCTGTGGGCTGACAAGTGCCACCTGCTGGGCAGGAGAGGAAAAGCACAGAGTCTAGAGGCCTCACAGGAAAGTCTGACAACCTGCTGGGTCTCATCCTTAGGGGAACCTGATACTAAATACAGCCTCCTCCTGAGACCTGGGCACATGTGCTCTGGGAAAGTCTGATTGGGGTAATCAAGGAAACCAGATGCCTAGACAACAAAAAAATTAAGAGTCACATCTGGAAAAATGAAGATATGGGCCAGTCAAAGGAACAAACTTATACTTCAAATGAGATACAGGAGTTGAAAAAATCAATTAAAGATGTTCAAACAAATATTCCAAGTCAAATCAATGAGCTGAAGGAAAATGTGACAAAAGAGATGTAGGATATTAAGAAGACACTGGGTGACCATAAAGAAGAATTCACAAGATTGGAAAAAAAAGGGAGAACTTATCAGAATGAAAGGCATAATAGAAGAAATGAAAAACACAATGGAGACATACAACAGCAGATTTGAAGAGGAAGAAGAAAGGATTCATGAACTGGGGGACAGGACACCTGAAATCCTAGACACAAAAGAATAGATAGGGAAAAGAATGGAAAAAATATGAGCAGGGACTTAGGGAATTGAATGACAACATGAAGCACATGAAAGTATGTTTCATGGGTGTCCAAGAAGAAAAGAAGGGAAAAAGGGTAGAAACAATAATTGAGGAAATAATCACTGAAAATTTTCCATCTGTTATGAAAGACATAAAATTACAGATTCAAGAAGCTCAGTGTACCCCAAACAGAATAGATCCAAGTAGACCGACTCCAAGACACTTAATAATCAGATTATCATATGTCAAAGACAGAGACAGGATCCTGAAAGCAGCAAGAGAAAAGTGATCCATCACATACAAGTGAAACTTGATAACACTGTGTGTGGATTTCTCCGTAGAAACCATGGAAGCGAGAAAGCAGTGGTATGTGCATCATATTTAAGATACTGAAAGAGAAAAACTGCCAACCAAGAATTCTATATTTGGCAAAACTGTCCTTCAAAAATGAGGGACAGTTTAAAATATGTTCAGACAGACACTGAGAGTTTGTGAACCAGAGACCTGCCCTACAAGAAATATTAAAGGAGCCCTACAGGCAGATAGGAAAAACAGAAGAGAGAGGTTCAGAGAAGAGTGTAGAAATGAAGACTATCAGTAAGGGGAGAGAGAGAGAGAGAGAGGAAATAAGATATGGCATATAAAATCCAAAAGACAAATTGTAGACAGTAGACATTATGTTTAGTGAAATTAGCCAGAAACAAATACTGTATGGCCTCATTAATATGAACTAACATTAATGAACAAAATTTGAAAGTTAAAGTTGAGAACCCAGGTTATCAGGAGATACAAAGAGATCAGGCAACCAATGCTGAAGGAGTACTGAAGGTCCAACAGGATTGACTGTATCGATCCAGGAATAGATAGTACAAACTGTGTGATGGTGGCACATTATTGTAAGTACTCTGAACAAAGATGAGTGTGAGTACAGTATAATGTTTTATAGATCCTGGGAAAAAGAATGTTCAGCAAAGTACAAAATTTAAAGCATTCCTTTCT
Organism: Bradypus variegatus; assembly: GCA_004027775.1. Taxonomy (NCBI): domain Eukaryota; kingdom Metazoa; phylum Chordata; class Mammalia; order Pilosa; family Bradypodidae; genus Bradypus; species Bradypus variegatus. The sequence goes on along the minus strand of PVKY010000048.1, from coordinate 77,436 downwards.
TTAATTTTGTAATACTTTACTGTGGAATAGCTCAGAATGTCACTTCTGTTTTAGATAACAAAATTGATAACTGAGCAAGGAAACATAATTTGGATTATAAAATCTTGCTTTAATAAAAGTTAAAAGTTTTTATTTTTGTACACTACCAGAAAGAAGATAGAGAATAAAGACTGGGACTGTATAATTTAGTGAAACTTACAGTGGTCAATGATGGTGATTATGTGTACCAATATAAGAATATTTTTACATGAGGGAGAACAAATGAATGTCAACATTGCAAGGTGTTGAAAACTGGATGGTAGAGGGAAAAATACAGTCAACGCAAACTTAAAAAATAAAATGTGACAGAATGCTGGATTTTTACATATTCAAATTGAAATATATGATAATTCATTATTTTCATTTTTAAAACATCATTTTTCCATTTGAATAAGGGAATAGACATACTCTTCCCTGTTTCTTCCACTAATTACAAATAATAATCCTCCATAGTATGTATAAAACAAGTTTTAAAAAACTCTGGAAGATGGAGAGAAGAAGGTGAGCATAGCTAGAGACCCTAGCATGTGTGAAAGCACAGGTGGTGAGTACCTGGGTTTTCTTTTTGCCTCATATATCCCAGACGTGGTGCTGAAGAACCTGGCAACCCAGAGATGCCAAGGTGGGTGGGGGGAGCAGCCAAAGCTTCTCAACAATGCATCAGCCTCATCACTGTCACCAAAGGACCAGCAAGACAGAAACTTGTGACCCTAACGGCTCAATTCCAGCCAAAGATCACAGATAAAATGGTGGCCCTCTCCCACCCACACCAGCCAAGGCCTGGCAAGGGGCACAGAGTTGCATGCCCACTAGGCTGTAGCAGAGTCCCCCACACCTCCAGTGGGTGGCCCAGAGACCCCAAGTAGGGAGCCAGGTCTTTCATCCTGCTGACCACAAGGAGAACCCCACCTGGGGGAGTCAGAGAGGCCGCAGGGAGAGCCCAGACTTCTATCTCCACCGGCAATAAGGAGGCTCCCCCGGTGGTATCAGAGGAGCCCAGTGGAGAGCTGAGACTTTCACCATCTCCCAGTGGTCATGAGCCCACCCACTGCAGTGCCAGTGAGGACCCCATGGGGAGCTGGAGATTCCACCCTGGCCCAGAAGGAACAAGGAACAAGGAGCCCCTCCCCTTCTTGGTGCCAGCGTCTCCCTCCACCAGGCAGGACTGAGCCGGGTGTATCAGGAGGCTTAAATTAGGACAGAGTACAATATAAAAATAAATATATATATATGAGAATATCCACATCCAGGATTCAATAAAAATCATGCCTCATACCAAGAACCAGGAAGAACCAAACTGAATGAATAAAAGCCAATAGTTGCCAACACCAAGACAACAGAGACGATAAAATCATCTGACAAAGATTTTAAAGAAGCCATGATAAAAATGCTTCTATGAGCAACTAAAAAATGCTTGAAACAGTGGGAAAGATGAGAGCCTCAGCAAAGAAAAGATACAAAGAAGAATCTAATGGGATTTTCACATCTGCAAAAATAATAAAATTTAAAACTCAGTGCATCAGCTCAGCACAGCTTGAAGGGACAGAGGAAAGAATGAGTGAGCAATAGAAAATGCTCAACCTGACCAAAGAGAGAGCAGGGGCTGAGGAATAGACAGACCCTCCGGCACCCTCGGGGCTGTAACAGGTGACCCAACATCCACATCATCGGAGACCCTGAAAAAGAGAAGGCAGGGCTGCCAGAGCACTTGCAGAAATGATGGCTGAAAACCTCACAAATACGACAACAGAAGAAACCCACAGATTCAGGAAGCTGAGTGAAACTCAAACAGGAGAAACTAAAATAAATCCATGCTAATTTGCAACATAATTGAACTTCATAAAACTAAAAAAAAAAAAAATCATGAAAGCAGTATCTACTCGTGGAATCCTGCGCCTCAATGAAAGGAACAGACCACTGGTCAACCCCACATCCCGGATGAGTCTCCAGGGAACGATGCTCAAAGAGGAAAGCCAGTTCCAGAAGGCTACACCTTGTACAAGGCCATTAATACAACATTCTTGAAATGACAAAATTATGGAAATGGAGAGTACCTGATAGCCGCCATGGGTTAAGGAGGGGCTGGGGGCAGGAGGGAAGTGGGCGTGGCTATTGCAGGGCTCTAGGAGGGTCGTTTTGTGATGGGAACATTCTGCATCTCAGATGCATCAGTGTCCGTGTCCTGGCTGAGATACTGCATAGTGGTTTTGCGTGATGTTTCCATTGGAGTATACTGGGCAAAGAGTGCACGGGATTGCTCTGTAAAATTTACTACAACTGCATGAAGATCTAATTATTTCCAATCTTCTAAAAAAGTTTTAATTTAAAAATGGCATAACACCTGTTTTATCCAATTGCCCTGTGTCCTGAAGTTTTTCAAATTAGTTTTGATTTTATTCTTTCACTCCACTCTTGCTAGGTAGCTATGTGTTGAGAAGTACACACAAGACAAATGTGGCAATGGTTTGAAAAACTGCTAAATAAATTTAATAATACTAAAATCTCAAGCTATAAAATGGTGTAATATACAGAGATGAAGTGACAAGATATATTTTTTCAAAATTACCTTAGCAAAAAAGCAACAAATAAAAAAGAAAAAATGTACAATCTTGGTAACTTACTATCTGAATTATGGGTGTGTGGGTGCTCATCATACAATTCTTCCTACTTCTGAGCATGTTTGAGAATTTTTTCAAACAAATTGCAAATGGTAAAATATGGAGAATTCAATTCATTTCAGATTCCTGGGAACTTTGTCATTATGCATCTGGGTATAAGTTACGATGCTTAACGCTGAATGTACATTGTGATAATGACAACGGAACTTAAGAGTGAATGGAGAGAGGTGGCGCTCAAGATATGCACTGTTCTCTTTTATGTGTTTAGCTACTTAAAATTGAAAAGGTGATAAATAAAAGTTAGGTAGGCTGACATTAAAACTCATGGTGTTTTCCATACTATTATATGTTGATAATACTTTAGTAACTTCCTAAAATCGTATCTTCGTTACAGGTATTGCCAGGTAAGCAGCGAGGGTGGTTTTAGAAATGGCACGGCCTGTTATTCCCACTTCTAAACGTCCATCCCATCCCGCCTTCCCCACTGCCTGCTGATTTACACAGCTGCCAGCCCAAGGGCTTGCAAGGCCGCATGGACGCTGAGATATGTTAAACTGCTCAATCTGTTATTTAATTTAATTTGATATAGACTTAACCATAAGAGAACTAGGAGCTAATTTTCTCCCTTCTGGAGCTAAAGGAGGAACTCGCTTGGGGCTCTGCACACATGGAAGTTACTGGCATTCTGCTTGGTGACGTCCACGTACTCCGGACAACCCGGCCACGTGCCACGGGGCGCGTTTCATCACCGTCGGGAAGAAAAGCCACGTCACTGTGTTGAACATCGGGGCACCGAGGGTCGCTCTCAGCAGCGTACTGCGTATTGTCTGGGATTCTGAGCTCTGGCTTAGTATTTCAGTTCATCGATCTTCTCACCTGCAAACTTCCCTTCCGGCGCCCCCTCTCAGGCTCCAGCGACGGCAGTTTCGGTGTCCCCGCTTGGACCACCAGCTGCTGTCTTCCCACCTCCCGAGCGATGCGCGGCCCAGGCCCCTCTGAGTGACGGGCACCTGCCAGGATCCCCCGGGCTCACCCAGGGCCGTCCGCCGACCTCGCTGCCCCAGGCGCTCCCCTCCATCCCCGGGCTCCCCCTGGCTCCCTCTGTCTCTGCTGTACCCACCTGGAACATCTCCCGCCTTACTGAACCCCCCCCCCGGAACACTCGGCTCTTTGCGGCTTCTGAGCACCGCGGAGGGAAGACCGAGGATGGCGCTGACGGGACACGGACACTCGGCTCTTCCCCTCCGTTCTTTCCCCACCCGAGAGCCCCCGTCTCACCTGTTCACCCCAGACTCGCAAAGCCCGCCCTCCGCTGTCTGCAGAAATACTTTTCGGTGTGTGTGTGTGGGGGGATTGCTCTAGGCTCCCGGAACACACAGAGGAACAAAGCAGACGTTCATTCTTTCCTCATAGATTTTATATCCAAGAGAGAAAATAAACCCAAGAAATTATATACTATCTTAAAGGCAATCATGAGTGCTTGTTCAGTGGTTTTAAACTGATGACATTGCTGAGAAATATTTAAATAGACATAATTAATGGAGAGACATACCATGTTTACTGGTTAGAAATCTCGTATTTTTTATATTTAATTAATTAATTTTTAATTCAGTTTTATTCAAACACATTCGCATAACATACAATCATCCATGGTATACAGTCAACTGTTCATAGTATGATCATCTAGTTATGCATTCATCACCACAATCTATTTCTGAAGATTTTCCCTACATCAGAAAGAATCAAAACAAGAATAAAAAATAAAAATGAAAAAAGAATACCCAAACCATCCCCCCATCCCATCTCATTTGTCATTTAGTTTTTATCCCCATCTTTCTACTCATCCATCCACACACTAGATAAAGGGGGTGTGATCTACAAGGTTTTCACAATCACACTATCACCCCTTGTAATCTACATTATTATAGAATCATCTTCAGGGGTCCAGACTGCTGGGTTGGAGTTTGGTAGTTTCAGGTATTTAAGAAATCTCATATTTTTGAGATAGAAATTCTCTTTCAAATTAATCTATAAATTTTGTGTAATCCAAATAAAAATCCTGGAAGGCTTTTAGGTAGAAATGGACAATATTATTATAAAATTTATGTGAAAATGCTACCATGTAAAGAGACAAAGGAATTCTAAAAAGGAAGAGTATTGTTGGAAGACTTACATTACCTGATTTCAAGATACACTACAAATATCCCTTAATCAAAATAATTTGGTATTGGAAAAATAAAAGAATATGAACATAAATCAATGTGACAAAATAGAGAGTTCAGTAACAGACCCATACATATGTAGACATCAATTGTGGAGAGAGAATTCCATGGGGAAAGAAAAGTCTCATCAGTAAGTGGTGCTGGAAAGATTACGTATGTGTACGGAAAAAAGTTAACATCAGACCTTGTTTCACATCATACACAGAAGTTAACTGTAAATGGATGATAAACCTTAAAAGCTAAACTACTAAGGTTCTATAATAAAAAAGCAGGAGAAAATCTTTCTGACTTTGGTGTAGGCAAAATTGTATTAGACAAAATCCCTAGAGCACAAAATTAATGAAAACTTGATAAATTGAACTTTATCAAAATTAAAAATGTTAGCTCTTTGAAAAGCAAAATTAAGAAAATGAAAAAGCAAACCATACACCAGGAGAAATTTCCTGCAAATTATGTATCAGACAAGGGAGTTTTATTCAGAATATTTAAATAACTCTTTTAAATAATTCTTACAACTCAATAAGAATTCAAACAACCCAATACAAAACTGAGTAAAAAATCTGAACAGACATTTCACAAAGTATAATATAGAAGTGGCCAAAATATGCACATGAAAAATGCTCAATGCAATTGATCATCAGGGAAATTTAGATTAAATCTACAACGAGATATTGCTACACACCCCTTGGAAGTGCTAAAATAAAAAACACTGAGGCTACTAAGAATTGGCAAGGATGTTAAGCAATTTTCACACACTTCTGGTGGAAAGAAAATGTGGCAAATTCTTTGGGAAACAGTCATTTTTAAAAAAATGTAAATATATACCTAAAACTTCACCCAGGTAATTCAGACATAGGTAATTACCCAAAAGAAAAGAAAATATATGTCCACAGGAAAACTGGTATGTAAATGCTCATAAAAGCTTTATTTGTAATTACCAAAACAAGAGGAAATAATATCTATCAACTGATTAGTGGATAAACAAACATACCATATCCACATTCACGACTGGGAGAACAACTCAGCAATAAAACAGAACGGTATTGACTCTTATATGCAACGTTGACTAATCTCAAAAGCATTAGGGGAGTGAAAGGAGCCAGCCAGCCACAAAAGTGTACACAAGGTGTGGTTCCATTTATGTAAGATATAAAATTCTAAAAATGAAAACTAATGTGTAGTGACAGGGAGCAGATCAGTGTTTGCTTGGGGACAGGGATGGAGGGAGTGATAAGTAGTGAAGAGACACGAGAAACTTTTGAGTGTGGTGAAATGTCTTATATCTTGATTGTGGTGATGGTTTGAAGAGTTTACACATCTATTAAGACTTAACAAATGGTATATTTTAAATATGTGCAGCTTACTGCATATAAATTTTACTTGAATACAGTTATTTACTGAAGGAACACAATTCCATGATGAAGTAGAATACACACCAAAGATGAAAAATGATTCAATATTGTGAAATACATCCACATAATTCAGCATAATTATATTTAAAGAGAAAACTATTTCCATATACTGGAGAGCTATTTAATAGAGTGCAATGTCCAGTCTCAGTTTAAGAAATTCACAATGGAAGGAACAGCGGCCTTCTAATGATGCCACAGGGGTGTAGTATCAACCCCCCATCCCTCCACACACATACACCTCCCATGAGACAGTCGGGAGCGAGAGATTTCCTGGGATCACTGCTGGAGCCAGCAACATGCCTAAAAGGAAAAGCACAAGTTTTCCCCTTAAAGTCAGTACAGGACAAAGACACCTTTATTTCCATGCTCTCCTGGGATTATTAGCTGGGAGAGTAAAATAAGAATCATAAATATTGGAAAGAGGAAATAAACTTATTTATTGGAAGTTGATATAATTTTAATATTCTGGAGAAATAATTGTAAGAAACTTATAAGCAGTTCAGAACCCAGCAGGTTAGCTGGATACATTATTCACACACCAATTTAATGACATTTCTTTACATAAACAACAGTGACTTAGAAAGAACATTGAAAGAAAAACATGACCTCTAACATTATCTGAGCTATATGAAATGGAAAAACAAGGTGCAGAATGCTACCAAATGCCACCTTTGTGTTTAAAATTTAATGATATTATTTCTTAGGCCTGGCATACCTCTGGGAGAATACACAAGACATCGTTTAATAGAGGTAACCTATTAGAGAGCGTCTACCATCTCCCTAGACATGCCTGTCTCACCAGGAAAGGTGCAGCGTTGGCTCTGCCCGTGAGCTGGTTAGAAAGGCAGAATCCCAGACCTCACCCCGGATCTACGGAAGCAGAATCTACATTTCATACAATGACTTGGTGACTTGGGAAGCACTGCTCTAAGTAAAGTGTTCATTTGGTTGGGAATCAGGAAAAAGCCAATAAGGAAACAGCCCTTTAATCAGTTAAGACAAACCAAAGAAATTCCAGAGCCATCAGCAGAAAGAGAGAAAGTAGGGAGGGGGGGAGGGAAGGAGGGAAGGAAGGAAGGAAGGAAGGAAGGAAGGAAGGAAGGAAGGAAGGAAGGAAGGAAGGAAGGGGGAAGGAAGGAAGGGGGAAGGAAGGAAGGAAGGAAGGGAGGGAGGGAGGGAGGAAGGGAGGGAGGGAAGGAGGAAGGGAAGGAAGGAAAGAAGGAAGAAAGGAAGGAAGGAAAGAGTGAGGGAGGGACTGGGAAAAATAAAGTGCCCTCTTTGATTATGTATTTCAACCATCCTACTGTATTTTCTCGCTTGTAGAAAGCTATTCCATCTTTTATGTTGACACTTTGAAAAAGAACTATCCATTTTCTAACAATTGCATTATTTATTTTATTTTTTTTAGATAAGTCTATTCCAGGGAGTATTTTCTGTCCCATTAATTGAGCCAAAATAAAATAAAACACACGTTCTATTTTCCATTCTTTTAACATATCTAGGCTTATGAATTTCAATTATTTATTTACATAGTAAAGGGTGAATTATTCTTTTCAGCTCTACAGCAATCTTCAGTAATATTGAGAGATGGTAAACAATTGCCATGCTAATCAAAGGAAATAAAGTTATTATCATTATTCAAGTAAATGTCCTAGATTTCCATGTACAAAGTACATTTCTATTTACTCCAGAAAATATTTGAGAACCAAATGTGGCATCTTGCAGAGCTGGACAGTGTGGGAAACACACAAGAGCATGATGTGGTGACCAATCTTTTTAGGGCATGAAAATAAATTCAGCTCATCACTAGCTGATAAATATAAACTACAGGAAAGTGACACAACCACAGAGAGAACATATCTGGAACATCTGTGGAGAGAACTTAGACTCTTAAATGGCACATTGTGCCAGGCAGGCAGGCTCCGTGCTCGATGGAGTAAAAGCTCAGTGGGGAGCAAAAGGTATGGAGAGATTTCATAGAAGTTACTCTCTGGAAACTGGGATGCAAATCCCAGCAGGACTGACTCACTCACTGTGTTTTCCATCAGGAGCCCCTCAGTTGGGTAGTCTAGTCAATAAAACTGAAGAACTGCCAAGTCCCTTTCACTGAATGTGCTGGTTTGGATATATTATGTCTCCCAGAAGGTCATATTTTTTTAATGCAGTCTTGTGGGGGCAGACTTACTGAACTTTTTGATTCAGGTGAGACATTTTGATTACATTATTTCCATGGAGCTGTGGCCCCACCCATGCAGCATGGGGCTTGATTAGTTTACTGGAGTCCTTTAAAAAGAGCCACACAGGCCCAGACTGCTGCAGCTGAGAGAGACTTTTGGAGACACACTTGGGGGCTGACAGAGATGCTCAGAGATGTTTGGGGTTGCGGACAGAAGGATGTTTGGAGATGCTAAGCTAAGGATGCACAGAAGCTGAGAGAGGAGCTGAAACACAACCTGGCCCAGCAGACACCAGCCACGTGCCTTCCCAGCTGACAGAGGCGTTCCTGATGCCATCAGCCTTTCTTCAGTGAAGGGATCCTCTTGCTGATGCCCTGGCTTGGACACTTTTATGGCTTTGGAACTGTAGAATTTGTAGCCAAATAACCCCCCTGTGTCAGTTTGGATGTATTATGGCCCCCCAAAACACCATGTTCTTTGATGCAGTCTTGTGGGGGCAGACATAATAGTATTGATTAGATTGAAAACCTTTAATTGAGCATTTCCATGGAGATTTGACTCCATCAACTATGAGTGAGAACTTTGATTGGGTAATTTCCATGGAGGTGTTACCCCACCCAATCAGGGTGGGTCTTAACTGAATCACTGGAGCCATATAAAAGAGCTCACAGACAGAAGGAGGAGCTGCAGCTGAGAGACACATTTTGAAGACGGCCATTGGAAGCTGACACTGACATTTTGCAGAAAGCCATTTTGAAACACAACCTGGGAGCAAGCAGACGCAGCCACGTGCCTTCCCAGCTAACGGAGGTTTCCCAGATGCCATCAGCCATCCTTCAGTGAAGGTACCCTATTGTTGGTGCCTTACCTTGGACACTTTACAGCCTTAAGACTGCAACTTTGTAACCAAATAAATGCCTTTTATAAAAGCCAATCTGTTTCTGGTGTTTTGTATAATGGCAGCAACAGCAAACCAGAACACTGAATCATAGATATTCTAACATAATAGCACGTCTAACAAAGACAGCCAACAGAATGAGAGAAAATACTTGCAAATCATATATCTTCTAAGGGACTTGTATCTGCTATGTATAAAGAATGCTTGAAATTTCATCATAAAAAGACAAATAACCCAATTTAAAAACACACAAAAGATCTGATGACCATTTCTCCAAAGAGGACATACATATGGCCAATAAGCAAGTGAAAAGATGCTCAACGTACAAATCAAAACCACAATGAGATCCCATTTCACCCCTGCTAGAATGACGATAATCCGAAAGAGAGCTAATAACAAGTGCTGACAAGGATGTGGAGAAATTGAAATTTTCATTCATCACTGGTGGAAGTGCAAAATGCTGCAGCCATTTTGGGAAATGGTTAAACATAGACTAGTTGGTATATGACACAGCAATTTCACTCACAGTTACATGTGTTTCAACCAATTACTATATTTCCTTCATTTCTCTCCAAGAGAAATTAATGTGAAAAAGCCAGTCACAAAAGACCACAGATTGCATGAGACCACCCATAGGAAATGTCCAGATTAGGAAAATCCGTTTATGGAGAGAGCATATTAATGGCTGCCTGGGCTGGGAGGGGAGTTGGGGGGATTGGGGAGTGGACGCTAGTGGGTAAGAACGTTCTCGCAGCAACGGTCAGGCCAGCGCTTGCTTGACCGGACGGCTGGGCGCCATCACCTGGCCAAGTTGACGCATGAACCACCCGTCACACCCCCTGCCCCCCATCTTCTCCCTTAGATCCCTGTAGGAGCCCCCTCCCCAACCCCCACCCTCGGGTCCCCTCCGTCAGCAGTGCCGCCTCCTGCTCCCCCCCGAGTCCACCCGCACCGGCCTGGCCTGGGCCTCGCTGCCCGGGTCTGGCAGCCTCCGAGCGCCCCTCGAGGCCGGGCTGCCCCCTCCTCTTTATGCTGCCGGCCTCGGGCTCAGTGCCCGTTCCAGCCCTCGGTCGCTTCTCCAAGTGTCCTGCTGAGTCCGCACCCGGGTTCCCCTTCCCGGTCCCGCCCCGTCTCCAGCCCGACGGTGGAATCAGGGGCGCGCGCGGGCCCACGGCCGAGTGTGACCCGGTGCTGCCCGGCCCGGCCCTCACCCAGCCCTGCCCGCCCTCGGACCTACTCCCGCTCTTCATTGGGCATTGCGGTTTCAGCTGAAATTACCTTTCAACTGTGAATTCTTTCAGTTAAGAGTCAGATTTCCCTTTTGTGCACTGCAACATCAGTGACTAACACATGTCCAGATAAAAACATTAATATATGTAAATATAGTGTAAAAACCATAAACTATATTTAAAATTATTACTGTCATATAATGTCACATTTCCATTTCTTATTATCTCTTTCCTCAAACCTCAGAAATGTAATAACCTCCCTGTGTGATTGGCCTTATTTTAGCTATGTAGACTGCATGAACTCAATGGAATGGAAATTCACTTTTCACTAGAATTACCGTGACAGAAACACTTTTCAAAGATGATTTTCTAAAGCAGTTAGTTGAAACTATATACTGTGGAAGATTTATGTGATAACAACTCTCTGAAGAGTTTAAAAGCTTTCTGCTTGTTGGTTTAATTCTCCCACATTTAAAAATCATTTTATTTGAAAATAAACTTGTATGAGATAAAGGTATTTTGAGGTGAGGGCAGGGATGCATATGTGTGTCTATCTTACATTTGTAGCATGTACTGGTAAATGCTTGGGAGTATTAAATTTTGGCGAATCAGAATATTTTCTCCTTTGTCTTCAAAAAATCCTTTTTCCCCCTTAAGTTTCATATAGAACAAATGTAAAAGATTTAACTTAAGCTCCCCTAACATTTTTAACAGTGTTATCGACATATAATTCACATACCATACAATTCGTCTATTTAAAGTGTGGAAGTCAATGGTTTTGTGTATTCGCACAGCTGTGAGGCTGTCACCACTACCAGTTTGAGAGCATTTTCATCACCCCCAAAAGAAACCCCTTACTAACTAACAGTGCTGAATGGTGTGTGAAGGCGGTGGAAGGGGAAACTCAGAGTCATGTATGTCACCAGAAGGAAAGTTGGAGGTTAAAAGATGGGAATGTACAAAACAGTGAATCTTGTGGTGGACAATGTCTGTGATTAACTGTGCAAATATTAGAAATCTCTCTCATGAACTAGAACAAATGCATGACACTATAACCAGAAGTTAATAGAGAGGCAAATAGGAAAAAAATATATACCTATTGCAAACTATATACTACAGTTAGTAGCATTTTAACATTCTTTCATCAACAGTAACAAATGTACTATACCAAAACTATGAATCAATAATGAAGGGGGGGTGGTTAGGGGTATGGGAGGATTTGAGTTTCCTTTTTTTGCCTGTATTTCTTTTCTGGAGTAATGAAAATGTTCTAAAAACATTGAAAAAAAATTGTGGTGATGTATGCACAGCTGTATGATGGTACCGGGGGCAACTGATTGTAAATTTTGGATCTTTGGATAGTTGTATGGTATGTGAAAAATCTCAATAAAAATATATTTTAAAAAATTATGCACTTTATATGCACATTATGCATCAATAAATAATTTAAATAAATAAATTAACTATGTAACTTTATGCAACTTTTAAGTAACTTTACTTAAATGTATTGCCTTGTTATGTTACATTTTAAGAAAGAAGCACATATAATACTATAGCATGGATTTGTTTTTAAAATATTTTACCTCTATTTCTATAATCCATTTTGTAATCCTATATATTTTACTTTATGCATATAAATGTCTTATTCTTACATAGGTTTCATTTTACTGCTACTAAATTTTGAAACCCCTGTCCTAGAGAAAGGACTTGTAATCTTATTCATTACAGTGTGAAAAGAATGTTATGTACCCTATATTATCTAATTCAGTTCTTGCTAGGCATTAAACTGAATCCAGAACCTATAAGCCACAATTCATCATTTGCTGAAAAATTAGTAAAAGAGTGCATTTAGAAGATAAATACTCATTAGCTATTATCTTACTCGAAGGAAGAAAAATTAGCAAATAATTAGTGACAGTTACCATAAATTTTAGGCTAAGTCATATTTTGTATCTTGTCATAATAAAGATGACTTTCTGTCAGTTGAAGAATAATCCATCCCATTTAGTTTTTTTTTCTTTTTTAATCTAAAATTATCAGAAGCACCTGAACTAAATTTCAAGAGAGAAATGACAAATCACAGCAGCCATCTAAAAGATTAAAAGCTGTTCTAGCTCCACTAGCACATCTAGACAGAAGACCAATAAGGAAATACAAACTTGATGTTGCTCCAAACCAGCTAGATGACCAGGCATAAGTAGAACCCTTCACCCAAGAGCAGCAGAACACACCTTCTTCTCTAGCACACGTGGGACATTCTCCTGGATAGGCCATACCTTAGTTCACAAAACAAGTCTCAAAAAATTAAAAAAAAATTGAAATCATACAATGTATCTCCTTCAGCCAGAAGGGAATGAAGCTAGAAATCAATAATGAGGGAGAAATGGAAAATTCAGTACAGAAGGAGAAATGGAAAATTCACAAATACTTGGAAATTAAGCAGTGTACTCTCAATTAAATAGGAAATCACAAGGAAAATTAGGAAATATCTTGAGGCAAATGAAAATGAAAATAAAACACACCAAAACTAATGGGATGCAGCAAAGGCAGAGCTAGCAGGGAAATTTATAGCTTTAAATGCTTACATCAAAAAAGAAGGATTTCTAATCAGATACCTAACCTCAAAACTGGAATAACTAGAAAAACTAGAGCAAACTAAACCCCAAACAAGCAGAAGGATGGAAATAAAGATTGGAGTGGCGATAAATGAAACAGACTCAAAAGAATAATAGAGTCAACAAAACCAAAAGTTGATTCTTTGAAAACCTAAATAAAATTTACAAATCTTTAGGCAGATTGACCAAGAAAAAAAGGAAGAGGACACAAATAACTGAAATCAGAAATGAAAAGGAGGATACCACCAACTTCCCAATATTAAAACTTATTACAAAATCACAGTAATAAAAACAGCATGGTAGTGGGACAAGGACAGACATATAGACAAATGAAATAGATTTGAGAGCTCAGAAATCAATCCTCACATCTACGGCCAAATGATTTCGACAAGGGTGCCCAGTGCACTCAATAGGGAAAGAACAGTCTCTTCAACAGATGGTGCTGGGAGAACTGAATCTCCATTTGCAAAAAAGGAGAACCTGTGTATTAGTTAGGGTTCTCTAGGGAAACAGAAGCAATGGGAGATATCTAGAAATATAAAATCTATAAAAGCATCTCATGCAACTGTGGGGCTGCACGAGTCCAAATTCCATAGGGCAGATAGCAAACTGGCAACTCCAATGAAGATGTTCGATGAACTCCTCAGGAAACGCTTCACTGGTCAGCTGAAGAAGAAGTGAAGGTCCTCTATCCGTCTTGCTTAAAAGTCCTTTTCAACTGATTGGATTAAATCCAGCCGACTGCATTCTCTCATTGTGGAAGACATGCCCTTCATTGACATCATCAGTCACAGCTGCAGCCAACTGACTGATGATTTAATAAACCGGCCTTGTGGTTTATTAACCAGCCACAAACATCCTCACAGCAATGGTTGGGCCAGTGCTTGCTTGACCAGACACTCGGACACCATCACCTGGCCAAGTTGACACACGAACTTAACCATCACAGGGGGGCTCCTGTACAGTGATCTAAGGGAGAAGATGGGGTACAAGGGTGGGGGCTCATACAGTGACCTAGGGGAGAAGAAGAAAGGGGTGGGGGCTCGATCTGGGGGGGAGGGGAACGGCGTGGCTCCGACAGAGGCGATAGCTGTAGAGGTGGTGGGTGGATAGCAGGTATGCAGATCGATTAGAGAGCCAGAATCTGCTTTACCTGCATTCTGGATATATAGAAAGATGGGGGGCCGCTGCCGGCAGCAGAGAAGACAGGCAGTCATTGCAGCAGTTCAATTTCAGAGTATGGCATCCCGGAGCAAACCAGAGCCCGCTAGTAAGGGAGCCCCAGCATTGAGGATGCAGATCACAGCCCGCTACTGTGGGGCTGCTCAGGGCAGGGGAGGCGGGAGGGCGGGGCTGGAAACCTCAGGGCCTCTGGACGTCTTGCTTCCATGGGAACATTTGGGCATCAGTTCACCAGTCTGCAAGAACAAGGGGCTGTGTGGACCAAGAAGGAGGGTAGTTCACCACATCTCAGGAGTAATGGCTAAATATACTCCCTGCTCACATGCACACACATGCACTCACATGCGCACACACATACATGCACATTGTGCACGCATACACATGCATAAATATGCACATGTACACATACACATGGACATGCATGCACACATATGGACACGCATGCAAACACATGTATGCGCTTTTGCACGTGTGCACAGGTGCACACAATGCACACAGATGCATGAGTACAATACATGCACAAATATGCACATATGCACACATGAGCACACAAATGCATACCTGCATGCACATACATGCACAAATGTGCACACACATCACACTTGTGCAAGTACACACACATGCACACTCATGCATATGCATGCACATGCACACCCACACATACACGCATGCACACACTGAACCATAGGAAAGCGTTTTGCAGAAACGGCCACTCCAACGGGCCTGCGGGGCACTGAGGTGCAGAATGACGGGTTACTGTTCTGCTTACTGACTATTCCTAAGCCTGGTGCATTTTAAATTGTGAACCTCAAGACTTCAACTTTTGAAACCAGATCTGTGGGTAAATAATAGTCTTGGAAATCTGACCATGTCATCCAGTCATCTATACAGTCAGCGTTTTTGAGCATAGGGTGTGTGCCTGGCCTTTTTCTGTGTGCAAGGAATGAAAATAATAACCCCCAAAACTCAGACCCTGCCCTTGGGGAGCTCATGGTTAAACTCTCAAGGGACACTGAATATGAAAAGTACACCTCCCAGTCTAGGTCTGGGCAAAATTCATCCTTGGCTTGTCACTCCATAAATGAGATTATAGTTTGCAATAGGATAAGAATGTGGCTAAAAAGAAAAAATAAATCATTTGAGGCAAACTTTCAAAATAAGGGAATCATAGGAAAGAAATATCACTACCTGAATGCAAGGACAGTGAGTATTTTCCCCTCAATTATAAAACTGCTTGGTAAGTAAAGAAAGAATTTTGGAACAGTCCCATGAACTTGAAAGGAGAAAGGACTCAGGACCTTCTTTTTAAGGCCACCCAAGTTCCCTGTGCCATGGGTCTTAGGCACCATGACGAGCCTCCTGGGGAGAGGATCTGGAGACAAGGAAGATGAGCTCCTCCCAAGCACGTTGCGGAGTGCTCTCCCAGGGCACAGAAACAGCGCCCCAAGACGTGTCTCCAATCCCTGCCATCTGCAAATACACCAGCGAGAGTGAACTAGGGTTGTGAAAGAGATGACCTCGAAATTGGGAGCTTCTGATGGATTATCCTGGTGGGCCCAGTGCAATCACAAAAGTCCTTAAAAGATGGAAGAGGGGTCAGGAGAAGAATCAGGTCAGTGCGGTGCCACGTGAGGAAGCCCTGATGGTCACCGCTGGCAGGAAGCACGGGCAGTGCAGCCTCTGGGTGCCCCCCGCAGCCCCCGAGGGCTCACCCTGCCAACACCGGGCACTTGGTTTTAGCCCAGGGAGAGCTATTTTGGACTCTGAGCTCTGGCACTGTCAGAGAATAAATCTGTTGCAGCAGCCACAACAGGCGCACGTGCCTGTTTAGAGATGCGCCGCGCCCCGCACCCACCCTCGGGGCTTGATGGTTTGCGACCAAGTCTTATTTTCTGCCTCTTTGTATCCCTGGCACACGAGGACACTCAGTAAATACCTATTGAATCCATCAAGAAATAAGGTTGTTCTAGATTTACCTTTAGCTATTCATTCCAGGTTTATCTCTTTCCACTACACATTTTTTTGTGGCCTTTTAATTTGAAATTCAGAGTGCTCCCACTGACAGACAAAATAGAGCAGCAAATTTGGAAGCCTCATATTGCTAATCAGAGTGAAGTCGAGTGTTGTGAGCATGCATTAGAAGTTCGCTTTCCCTGCTGCCTTGCTTTTCGTACTCTCTCATTTGAGTACAAATCGCTCCAGTTGCCATTTTAGAAGGCGTTCAGAAGGAGCGGGTCCGGAACAGAAGCCCTATAAATACAGGCTGAAACAAAGCGTATGAAAACCTGCAGAAAGCCTGAGCGGGAAGCCTGAGGGGCTCTTACTTGGAACTATAAATCTCGACATTTTCTTTTTCCTGTCTCCCCCACACTGCTCAGCTCCCACTTAGTGGTTTTGGGTATTGCCACTTTCAGCCAGGACCTGCTGGGCCTTCTTCTCACAGCTACACTGAACTGGCCTGGCTCATGGGTGGTAGGTAGGTCTGGGGAAACTGGCCTTTTATTCAGTTTAGTTATCTTCATCCAAAACTACTCATATGCTGAAAACTCACTACATTTATGAATCATTATCATGGAATCATTCACAATAAGCAATAATTCTGAGCACTTTGAAAATTTACCTACTTATTCAAAACATGTCACACACTTAAAAATTATTTTTAATTAGAAAAAAGAAGGCAAAGTCACATAATCCTTTCACATTCTCATAAATTTTTGGTGTATATTCTTTCAGACATTTTTCCCATTTCAAAATTGTGGTCAATTATCTTCAAAGTGTGCTTTGAGGTTTGTGTGTGATTTCACATTGTTGCATCTAGGTAGCTGGAAAACACTTCAAGGATGAAAGATGAAACGGAAAGTCTGCCGGGATGTTAATTCACTGAGCCTGCTCCAGAGGAGATGGGCCCAGCTGTGCTCACTCGCTGGTCAGTGTCTGCAATCATGGACCCGAGGAAGGTTTCCTCGCTAACGTGGGGGGCTCATCCAGTCAGCTGGGGGTCCAAAGAGGAAGCACCGGGGGTCCCGGGACGCAGAGGGAATTCTGCCTCAGTTGTACCTTCACTCCTTCCCGAGTTCCCAGCGAGAATTCAACATCGCTCTTCCCGGAGTCTCCAGCCTCCAGCCCGCTCTAGGGATTTGGACCCGCCAGCCCCTGATTAATTCCGGGAAAGAGAAAAGTGGCCCCTGCGGGGGCACTGGGTGGGCTCCTGCCCCGCATAAGCGACTCCAGGGCAGCAGCGTCGGGGACGGCGGCTCTGTGGCCGCGACGGGCCGAGACGAAGCTAAGGCTGCTCCGTATTCGTGTCTGAACACGGAAACAAATGTAAGCCCCCAAAACGGGCTCGCGTGAGGGGCGGCTGCCCCCTCTCTAAACAAGGTCTATCAGACACCCCGCTGTAGAGTCTTCCCGCCCCCACCCCGGGGCGGAGGCCGCGCCCTCGAGTCCCAGAGCCCGGCTCCCGCGGTCCGTGCGCCTCTCTCCGTCTCGCTGCGCGGCGCTCGGATCCTCGGCGCTCCCCCGGCACGAGCGGCCCCAACGCCGCCACCCACCTGCGGGGCTGCTCCGGGGGGCCTCAGAGTCGCGTCAAGTCGGCCGCGAAGCCTCCTTATCAGTGAATTCCGCTGAGCGTCCCCTGCGCGCCAAGC
The DNA here is from genome assembly GCA_004027775.1 of Bradypus variegatus. Lineage (NCBI taxonomy): Eukaryota > Metazoa > Chordata > Mammalia > Pilosa > Bradypodidae > Bradypus > Bradypus variegatus. The sequence continues at coordinate 59,397 of PVKY010000048.1, read as the reverse complement.
CAGCCTCCGGGTGGTGGGAGTCTGCGGCCAGCGAGCCCAAGCGCCAGCGCTATGTCGGGATTCGAGAGTCAACAGGTGGGTAAAAATAATGTCAGCTGATGGTGAGCCTTTTTAAAGGAGCAGCCCGGCCGCCCGGGCACTGCCCCCGAGGCAGGGCCCAGAAGTTCCCTGCAGATGAGTCACGTCACCTTTAGCAACAGTTACGGCGGCTGCTTGCGGTGAGGACGTTGAAGGATGGTGCGGGGAACCTGCCGGGTTCACGACCCCAGTCCCCAGATCTGGCTCCCCCAAGCCTCATGCCCTCGTTTAGGACACAGTAGATTTCCTCCCCAGACCGGGCCCTGCGCACGGAGCCGACCGGAGGTGGCTGCACCAAATACGGCTCCGTAATCGTGTCTGAACACCAAATACTGGGATTAATGATACGGTTGATAGGAAATGATGCTGATTTAACGATATGGCCCCGTCTGCGAGGGAGGTAACGTGGACAGGTTCCGGGCGTCAGGGCCCCGTATCTTTGGGGACATTCATTCCTTGCTGTCCACACCCAGAATCTTGGAGGTGTGCTGTCTCCACCCGGGGCAGGGCTTGTGATCCGAGGCCCACCCAGGCGAGTGCCGAGTGCACACATCTCCCAGCCACGGCACAGGCTGCCGGGGCGGCAGTGGCGGCTTCACACAAGCAGATGTGGTGTGTGGGGGACACAGGGGAGCCGGGCCTGAGTGAGGAGACGGAGCCAGTGCAGGGAGGCCTGAGGGAAAAACATCTCAGACGCAGGGAACAGCAAAGGAAACGAGGAAGAGCCTGTGTGAGACGGAAGGGGCCTTGGAATTGTGCTGAGTGTGCAAAGGGTGTGCCCTCAGTCCTGATGTGAATTTGGTGTCATAGAGTAAATCATTCGACGTTTAGTTAGAATAGGGTTTGCTTTTAATAATGTCTGAGCAATGTACTATTGATTAAAAAGTGGATTTCAAATCTTCCTTCTTGTGGAGTGAGACAGAAGAGAAAAGTTGAAAACAGCATGGACGTAAAAGCAAACATCCTTTGCTTGGGTGATGTGATCTGTTTCCTACTGTTCATGTTCTTGCCATCAGAATGATTGTGGCAGGCAGGGCTCCCGAACCAGATGAAGGAAGATGCAAAGAGCAAAGAATTTAAGATCAGGTGACATAAAGGTGAGAGCAGCAATGTTTTACTATGGGAAAAGCAAGTTGTATGTGTGACAAGAAGGACTTTGCAGGCAGTTGAGGACCTCACCACTTTATTGAGAGATTCATGAATCAGGCAGCCTCCCATGGGAAAGTAGCAGCGAGCTCTGCCGGGGGGCTCAGGGGAAGCTCCTATAGGGAAACACAGGCACAGGTGAGGAAATGTTCTGATGGGCTGACATTAAGTTGCCACAGTTTCCATTTCACATGGGTGGCAGGGGGTCTTACAGAGGGCAGAGCGGATACACATGGGTGGTGGGCCGATCTGAGCCAGCGGGCCTGGTCCAGGTGTTGCACATCTGTAGCTCTGTATGGTACGTTGCGTTGTTCCATTTCCTTGAGAAGCCCCAGCAGGTCAATTGTTTTGTCTTCTAGAAAATCGTTTCTCAGAAAGGGGTCCCTCCGGCAATGCCCAGCACAGGCCGCAATTTTACTTTCCTTGACATGTGGGATGAGGCTGATGTGGGTGCCAGTTCTAAGTCCGTCTTGTCTCTGTTGTGTGTCCTCGGCCAAGTTCCTTAACCTATTGCAGTAGGTCTCTTCCTCTGAATTTTTAGTGCCAAATAACTACTTGCAGTTTTGCGGGGTTTTTGTGAGTTCTAGAAATAAGTGAGGGCCATGCTGTACTGAGGACAGCATTCCTAAGTCAGTGCTTACAAAGTAATGGCTGCAGATTCAATCCAGGAACCACAGTTCAGAGCAGTGATCTTAAACCGGTCATGGTATCCATGAAGACAGTGCACATCTGCCCCGTCTTTCCCCAACTGAAAAATCGTAGTGGAATCTGTCACTCCATCCTCACGGAGCTCCCTTCACTGGGCCACCCTATGGGGAACCAAGCTTCCCTCTTCCTCATCACACAGCACTGGATTGACACATGTATTTTAAAGGGCCTGTAATTTATGGGCTTCTTTGTAGAGCCTTTATTACTCACACACCATCCTAACGTTCATATGCCACCAGCCCCCCAAAGTTCACCAATACTCTCCCTTTTTTAAAAAAATGATTTTTAATTTTTAATTTTTTAAAAAAGTAGACTAATACTCTCTTAAGATCAATTTCAACAGACACCTCCAAATCTCCAAGAAATTCATTTCTATTAAGGAGTTGGTATTTTTATCAACCAAATTCTGTAATATTTCCTCTCCCTGGGTTTCTGGAGTACAATATAGTACTTATTTTTTCATACTTATCCTCATTATTCATTTATTCAGCAAATGCTAGTAATTGCTATATGACAGTAAGTTTCTTTTTTTTTTAGCCTTGCTCACTAATGCCCTAAACATAGAATTTTTGAAGGTTGTTGTGTCTTTTCCCATTGTCCCCTCATCACATTCACTTCCTAAGTACATACCTCCAATTCCACAGCCTCAAATATCATTTCTTTGCAGATTATTTCCAAATTGCCTTCTTTCGTCCTATTTACAGTGTTGTCATCCCACATGCCAGATGGAGATGTACCGGGGGGTATCTTCTGGCACCCCCAAATCAACATGTCTAAAACAAAAAATGTCTTCATAGACTTTCAAACTAACTTCATTTCCTTTCTTTTCTTTCCTTCTCGATGAAACTTGTAACCTTTCTGGCACACATCGTGGTGTTCAAAACCAGGGAGTCGTATTTCTGCTTCCTCTGATGCTGTGGAGAGCTGCAAGAGAATATTTCTCCCATTCTGCAGGTGAGAAAAATCCAGATTCTCTACAAATGCTTAACCTTCCTGAGCCCCCCTGAGAGCTGAGGTCACAGGGCAACTGAGGAAACTGAATTCCAAGGTGTGATGAGCATCTCCAAGGAAAGACATGACACAGGGACAGGCTGACCTTGGGGAGCAGAGGAGAGAGGGGTGGCCTCCGTGCGAAGGGCAGGGGGAAACCAGCTCAGATGTCTGCAGATCCTTACAGGCCGGTGGGAGCCCACATGTCTAGTGGAGTGGCTCCGACACAGAGGAGCTCACCTGGGTTCCCAAGGCCTTTCCTAGGCTTTGCTGGAGAGAAAGACTGGAGTGGGGCAGGGTGGAGGATGGAGAGAGCCTGCCTTTTCAGTGCACATGGCAGGAAATGGTTGGTTTCTTCTAGAGGATGGACAGACTCAGTTATCCCAGAAGGCATGAGCTGGAGGCCTCTGGGTGAGGAGCCCACTGCCCTGAAGGAGGTTGGGAGAAAGCCCAGGTGTCTCTGGGGAGCCGTGGGACCCCAGCCCAGGACATGGGCAGAGGTCACTCTCCTGGGCAAGTGGGGGGACCACTGGCTGCTGCTGGAGCGGGGCTTGCCCTCCACGGCTCGGGATCCTGTTCCCACCCCGGTAGCTGCTGATTCTGCTGGTCGGGGGGCAGAGAGCTCTCCCCGCTAAGACCCGCTCCAGTCGCAGGGTTGAACTTGGCCGCCTTCAGGAGAAATCTCAGGAATGGGGAAAAATGCATAGGAGTTATTTGAATGTGGTTAAAAGGAAGTTTTATGTTGTGTAAATGGTACCAGAATAAAATAAAAAAAAATCCATGGAACTGTATAATTCAAACAGTGAACCCTAAGTTAAACCATAGACTATAGTTAATAGAACAGTTATAAAAATGTGCTATCATCAACTGTGACAAATGTCCCACACGAATGGCAGGTGTTAATAACAGGGTGGTGTATGGGGATCCTGTATTTGCACGTGATGGTTCTGGAAACCCACAACTTCCCTAATGAAAAATACGCACAGGGCCCGCCGAGGCTGCGGACAGAGAGGCTTCCTGCCAGGAGCAGCTGACCACTGGGGAGCAGCTGGAGCAAGAGAGGGTCTCTCCTGGGCCTCAGGGGTGCAGAACGCAGGCACCCAGGGGCAGACCTTCCCAGGCTGGAGGCCTCGCAGGGAGGGCACAGCGGGGAAATGGGAAGCAGGTGTGTAGTTTAAATTAAGGAGTGTTCTGTACTTCTCACATTCCCTTCCCACTCTTCACTACTACTTAAATGGCAAAAAACTTCTGGAATTGACCCTCTTTTGCTTATCTCCATTCTCCAATCCCCCCTACACACCTGCTGCCAGAATAATCTAGACAAAACAAGTGAGATGATGAGCCTCGTCAAAAATCCGCGAACACTTCAATGTCTATAAAATAAAGTCTCCATCTCTTAACTTTGCATTAATGTCCTCCACAGACTGTCATCAAAATGGTTTTCTAACCTACCTCACATTTGTCCCCATTAAACGTCCCCTACACTCGGGCCGACCTGAGCCACCCTCTCTACACCTGGCTAGAATTCCCTTCCCTCCACTTCTGGCTGTGTCTCTCCCCATTACGAGGTTCCTCGTCCCTAGGTGTACTGCTGCGATCACTCCTTCCTTTTCATCCCATTGCACTTAATTTGTACCTTCACATTGGCATTCAATCCCAGCATGCCTTTCCTTGCATCTATCCGTCTTATTTCCCCCTCTAGATGGTAAGATTCTTGAGGCTAAGATTCAAGTCACAGCTGTTATTTTTGTATTCTCTATACTTGCAGTGGTGACTTGAGAATGCTTACTGAATTAAAGACAGTTATCATAATATAATGCCATGTTTTAAAGGGATACAATGTTTCCTCAAAGTATGAGGAAAATGAAAATCCATTTACTCTAACAAGTTGTTCCTCCAGGGTCCATGTGGCATGTAATTTTTCTGTGTAGCTCTAATCTCAGGCTTTCTTAACACAGAAATGATCCTGGAAAGAAATTATTCTGCAACATACACAGTATGTGTAAGCTGTATGGACATTAAAGAAAGTATTTGTGTGTGTTCAATAGATGGTGACGTGCTTATTTTATCAGGCATGCTGGATTGTTGCTTCTGCTGTTGGGAATGAGGTTTTCTTATAAACCTTATAAATTCTCCAACATATTTGTGATCCATTCATCTTAAGTGTACAAACCCTGCAGCCTTTTAGATACCTTTTAAAAATGTTCTCTGTTCTCAGATGTTATAATTTTCACTGCGGGTCCCTTCAAAATGTACAAGAGAATTGTTAGGAGTGTGAAGTAATCCCATGGCTTTTAGAGAGAGAACAAGTAGAGGATTTAGCTGACTACCTGCTGGTATGTTCTATAGAAGGTAGGCAGGCTCCTTTTGCCACAGTTACTTCTCATTAATATGGAGAGATTGCTATATTCCTCTATGTAATTTTATCTAATGATAAATATTCTGCTACAAAATGTGTAACAATAATTACATCTCCAGTTTTTCCAGAGTAGTCTTTAACCAAGGTAGCTTAGTGGAAAAAATTGTAATTAATAATCCAAAGGCCTTTTTCCCCCTGCATTTCTTAGCAAATGGACTCCTTCCTAGAGCGACTTGTTACTTTATTTCCGAGTTGGTGCCTCAGTCTGCCACCTGAGTCGCAGGAGTCTTACTGGCACGTGCTGGTTCTGAATTTACAGACTGGGTCCAACAAAATGGACACGCCGCTGAACGCTTTCTACCATGCAATCTGTTCATTTTGTCATTCCATCAACATTTCGGGTAATGATTAGACCAGATATAAAGAAAAGCCCCTTAGGAAGATGGAGCAGGTCAAGCAGAGAATAAGCTGCAGGTGTGAAACACTCGTTGCTCTTTTATAAAATAGCTCTGTTCTGACTCAGGACAGAGCAGCACTTTCAAACCTTTTTAAGTTTAAAATTCTGCTCAGAATTTGGGATACTTGTACCTACTCTGGTGTTAGTTCTTCATCTGTCAGTGATTAAAAACAGTGAACAAATTAACTACCAACATGAAAGGGCTATGATCACCTGTAATTACACCGAGTTTGAAAGTCGCTGTGGGTGGCACAGTTTGTCCCTGCGTGGGTGCAGTGCTGTGCCCGATGCTCAGGGCGCAAGACCAGATCCAAACCGGGGCAAAAAGCTTTCTCTTCATCAAACTGTACTCCAGCCTCTGGAGAATCAGCTGCGTCGTCAGATGCGCTTCAGGACGAAATTCAAACTCCTCGGCCCAGCAGGTGCCGGGCTCTGGGCTCCGCCGTGGCTCCCCCCGAGGCTGCAGCCAATTAACTTCTCATTCCTGAATCTCTTTGCCAGGACTCAGGGTACAGCAGCGTCACTCCCCTTTCCCCGGCCTCCCAGGAACATCCTCCTTTCGCTGTCAGATCCGTCCGGGATCACCCCTGATGGAGCCTTCCCGTTCTCCAGATGTCCCCCATCCTTGTCGGCCGCCCCCCCCCCCCCCGGGCCTGCAGGAGCCTCGCGTGCACACAGGCCCAGCTCCGGCAGCACCCTGAGCCCCCGGGGACAGCCCTGGGCGCCCGGGAGGGTGTGCCGGCCCGACCAGCGCGGGAGCGAGGAAAGGCTTCCCATCCAGGCGCCGCCCCAGGCCCCACAGCTGGAGACGTGCAAAGCGGGAACAGGGATTCCGGCCGTCCACAGCCGTCAAATACCGTCTGAAGGCACATTCCGCCAAACGCTGCACACGGGGTGGGGGCGGCGATAAAGAGCTTCTTGTATCACAAGAAGAAGAAACAGGTTTTGCTCAGCATGAAGGCGTTTCCCTTACAGAGCAATGCTTGGGTTGCTCAAAAACAGAGAGAGAGAAGGAAAGAGACAAACACATGTAAGAGCAGCAGGAAAAGAAAGAACTTAGGCTTGAAAGCATATGTAGGTGCAGAAGGTACTTTGGGGGCGACTATTCAACAGCTCCCAATTATGCAGGGGCCCAGTGGCCATGTCTGTGTCTCGTGATTGATCGGGGCAGAGAGAGCTGGTCCCTGGTGGGCCAAGGAGCACGGGCCGCTTCTGAGGCCGGTCCTGGAGAGCTGTGAGCTGGAAACAGAGCTGTCTGCAGCCTTGACTACCTTCCCTTCCTGCCTTGGTCATTCCACCTCCTTTGTTTCTGTGAGACATCCAGGCATGTGTCTCACAAATGCCTCTTCTCCTTCTCTCTTCTTCTTTTCCTTCCTTCCCTTTAATTTAACTTTGCCTGGGTTGATTTTTGTAGTTTTCATCCCAAAGAACCTTAGGAAGTGCAGTAATCATGGCAGAAACCCCCAACAGGGGTGCACATCAGTGAGGCCTGGCAACAAGCGCTCGCCGAGACAGACGCCCTCCGGGAGCTGTGGGGCCAGGAGGAGGTGGTGGTGCTCGGTTCCCAAGGGCACTGGGTGCGAGGTCAGGCTGGCAGGCTGGGGAGCTGCAGAAGTCACCCCACTCTGGCCTCTCTCTTGGTGCCTAAGTCAATGGTTTAGGAATTCTCTTTTTCTGTACAAGTCATAAATAGTGTTCAGGTTTTGCTGAGCTAGCAATCTCTAAACCTGAGCGGACCCAAATCACCATGATAAGAGTGAGGTATTTCTTCTCATTGATTGGAAGAAGGAGGGTGGGAAGCTTTACTCAGTCTCCTCAGAAGAAATCACCTGTTGTTCCAACTGGTTACAGAGTTGGAAATGTAGAGAGATGAATCCCGCTCAGAAGTTGCCAATTATAAAACAATCAGTCGTCAAAGGGAGCAAAGAGAGCTCAGGGGTTGGGAACAGTTGAGAACAATTACTGTTAAATTAAATTAATGTCATCAGTATTAGTAGCTATGATAGTCACCCAGTTACTTCCTGTTGGATTGAAAGTCAAAGGCATTTGACACAATGGATTATCCCCTGGAGTGGGGACATCACATCCAGGAATATTACCACTGATGGACGATGAAGCCAGAAAAAAGGAGAGGTGACTCAGGTTCTTGACTATTACCATGTATTATTCATGTAATCCTGTGAAATGTTTATTTGATCCCCACTTTACAGATGAAGAAACTGTGTCCTGGAGGAGTTACTTAATTTACCCGGGAATACAATGGCAATTAAGTGATGAGGCTGGGATTCCACTAAATTATTCAACTCGAAACCCCCAGCTCTTCCCGTGGGTTCCAAGAGTTGACTCCTGAGCAGCCGTAGCCGAAGCTAAATTTTGCTTTGCACGTGATTAGATGATGAGAATGACATTCACCCATGTATCTCTCTTGGAAATAAGGCACCTTCTCAGAAAAGTGGGACTGGAATGCAAATAGGAATTTTTTTAAGTTGTGATAGAAATAGATTGCGACTTTTTTGAGGTAGCATCATACAGAAGAACCTTAAAAGGGAGAGTGGAAGAAACAGCACTATCTTGGATAGTGATGGTGGCTAATGCTAATATTACCTCAAACATATGGGGCTTAAGAAGAAAGCGAGTGACTGGAACTGAGAAGTAAGTCTGTATATAGACAAATCTCAACAATCAATGGCATTCGGTTTGCCCCGGGTAAAATGGGTGAAGGAACAGGTAATGTTCCGTGTGTCCCATCTCTACAGCCCTGAACTTCCAAAAGACTGAATTTCAAATGGCTGGTAGGGAATCAATAGCAGCCTGTTAAATGATTATATGTGGCCTTCTAACGTTTACTTTAATGGTATTTTAAGTAATATGAAGTCCTCAATATATAGCTATAGCAATAATTTTCATCTTGGCACAAACTCAGGCTTTACGTTGAGTTGTCCCATCTTCTAAAACATGCGGCTCTGTTTTAAAAAGCTTCACACATGGTCACCATGGAGTCTCACCTTGGCAAGTGTTTCTAAGGCCAGGATCATAAAATAGAAATGTTATTGACTGAAAAATTCTTTATTTGAGTTTTTGGGCTTTTCTAATGACTGTTTTATACAGAGAGCACTTCTGAATGATTATGCAGAAAGCAACATGATGGCTGAAAATATATGTTTAATTTAGTTCAGGTTTCTTATGTGAAATTAACATCAATGTTGTGATAAGAAAGTCATTTTCATTTAAGTACTTAAAGCTGTGTTTCCAGTTTGTTGTACAATGTAAAAAGCTCATATGATTCATAATTTAAGTGTCATATTGAATATAAACAACAGAATGCATGTTTGTACATTTATTTTAAGTAATACAGAAAACTGTACACTAGTGGAAGTGCAGTGTTTTGGAAAAGTAAATACAGCAGTAAACATGTCTGTTTGGAAGTTTTAAAAAACTCTGCACTAAGTCTGTTCTTCATGTGAGACCAGGTCATGCAGTAAAAATGCTTCCCTAGAGCTGCGCGACTGGGGCTCCCACAGCAGAGTCACCCGGCCCCCTGCCGGCTTCGGACGTGTCACTGCAGAGCCTCATGCGTGAAGCCAGAAAGGAAGGCTTTCCTCCCGCGACATTCGCAGATCCCACGCCCACCACACTGTAACAAGTCAAGCAGGACACATTACACACCCGCTACAACAAGCTTGTTTTGTCTCAACCTTATTTGGCTGTTAATAATCGAATGCTTTTCAGACCTTTAATATTTTTATACCAAAAATGCATGCTCACTATTAAACTATTCAAGAAATAGGGAAAATGGAGTAAATGAATCAGAATTACATAACCTAGATGTAACGTGTGAACATTTACTGAATGTGATTCTAGACCTCTCTATATGAAAAGACATAAGAGAAAGACAGGTGATGGATTATACTCTGCATGCTATTTTGAATACATTAGTAAATACATTTTAAACTAATAGTTTAATAAATTTTAAAAATAAACTTGATTTTACATGAATTTAACAGAAGAAACAAAATATTGCAATGAAATTAGGTATGCCTTCATGTAGACTTGGGCCATAAATTACACAGTCTGAGTCCATGGAAACCGAAGCTGAGAAATTTATTTTAAACTCCTGTGTTCTGAGTGGTCCAGGGGCCCTGTGAAAAGCAAAGCAATTCCACTCTGGAGAGAAGCACCCTCATCTCCAGTTTCTCATGAATTCACTGAGGAAACTTTGTTAACGTGAGCCCACCATCCAAAACACGTGGGAAGACAAGCCCCTCCTTAGAGTCAGCAGGACAGAAAGCAGCAGAATTAAAACTCCAAGGTCTTCAGATAATGGATTCATCACCTTTATGAAATGTTAGATGAAATAAAACTTATAAACAAGGAACCTGTTGTTATCCAAAGAGTTGATTCAGAAAGACAGTTTTGATAAAGAACCAAACAGAGGTATTAGAAAGTAAACTTTAATAAATCTGTTAAACATCAGATTAAGCACAGGTGAACTGGAAGATAAAGCTAAATAAATGACCAGAAGGTTGAAACTTCTATAAATAAAGTTGAAAAATGGGGGACAGAATGTAAATATTTTAAATACATATAGTACGTATACTAGAAATTGCAGATAAAGAGATAAAAAGAATAATTAGAGGTAACATTTGAGGAGATAAAATCTGAGGGTTTTCCAAAGCTGAAGAAAGAAATGAATCTTCAGATTTAGGAACAACAGTAACTGTAAAATAAGATAAATAAAATACCAACCACTTGATACATTGCTGCAAAATTGCAGAACATCCACAAAAACTTTTAAACCAGTCAAAGACAAAGAGAAAAGAGAGAGAACCTAAAAAAACAAGTCCAACATCTGATTTCTCAACAGCAACACCAGAAACTACATGTCATTGATTAATAATTTCAAAATGCAGAGAGGAAATAATTTTGCCAGCTGCTATCATAGCTAAAGTCAGAAATATCAGTTAGTTGCCATAACAGAAGTTATTTCACATGAAATCAACCAGGCATTTGGCTCATGGCTTCCTAGGCAGTGATTCAAGCAGCTTCTACCGTCTTGGTCTCCCCATTTCACATGTAAGGGAAGTGTGGCGGAGGAAGATGAGGTAATATCCCCGGAAATTTCTAGCACACTTACCAGTGAATGTACGAGGCACATTCATTCTGACCAGCGTATATTAAGAAAATCAATAAAAGCTGCAATATTTTCCGCACAGGCACCAACCCACAGCTACTGGTGCATTGTTTCATTTCAAGTTCGCAATTATCGGGGGCATAGAAAGAATAGCATGATTCTAGGTTCTTAGTAAATAAACAAATGTGCAGACATCTCCGTAGAGGATCCTGCCAAACTAACTGCAAAAACACTCAAGTAATAATTGATTTAAGTGAATGAGGTTTTTAATGAATTTTAAAAATTCGATTGTCTTAAGAACTAGGCAACCATGATTAAAGGGTTGACACTGATGATAGGATATGACTGCCCAGAAATAAAAGGCAGTTCTAGTCTCTTCCAAGAAAGCACTTTCTTTGTATTTGGAGGCCTGCAGAAATGCCTGCTGGATGATACCTGTCAGGTCCTGCTCCTACAGAGCAGTTAAAAAATCACCCTCGACAAGTTCTCAAGAACTTCTTTTCCCCAGAGAGACTGATACCGCTTCAACCAGAGCAGTCGTTTCTGCGGTAAAAAGAGGATTTCTTAGTCACCATCAAGGAGGAACTTGGCCACTCCAAAGTTAGATAAAGAAAAAGGATGCCTTAGGAATCTAGCCCGGTGCAGTACAGTGAGATCTTGCCAGAATGCCAACAAGGTTTCCACAGCCCGAGCTGTTTCGGCAGTAAGGACACGGGTACCTGGAGGAGCAGGGGGGAGGAAAATGAGAACACACACTCTTTCAGAATGTTTGTTTTGTCAGTGTTGCTTATTTTACTCCTCTGTGTGTTACAAGAAATAGAAAATCTGACCAGGCTAAGATTGTGTAAAAAAATACCTAACCAAAAATAAACAAACAAAAGTTCTCTGTCTTATAATAATATTAAAATCCAAAGCATGGAAAATGTTACTCTAGTTGTCAATTACTGTTAACTGAATAGTTAGTGAAGAGTAGAAAATAGTGTGTGATGATGAATAAAACCACTTTCCAGCGCGAATGGCACTGGGGACGCCCAGTTGACTCGTTGAGGGGTTTGCCATGACAGTCATTTGTTTGTCCCTAGTTGACGCATTTGCTCACTTCTCGACCCCGTCCCTGTGCCCCCAAATGAAGAAAAAGTTTTCAAAAATATCATGAGCTGCAAATGAAGTGTCAAGTGGAAGTCATCATGTATGTTCACAATTTAAATCATTCTTTATGAAATCACTGAACAGAATTTATTAAGGGAGTGATGGCGCGGGTTGTCTCTAGTCGCCAAAGATTACGTTCTAAAGACAAAGCCCCTCTGCGCAAGCTGCTTGTGGCGCGTCCTGATTTATTCTCATTTCATATTTACTATGTTCCAGTGAACGTGCTGATCTCTTCACCAGCATTAGTGCATAAGATAACTCATGTTTCCCGAAGTTATATTTGATATGAATTAAAATCATTTGCATGCAGAATCATACGTATGGGTTAAAAGTTAGGGTAGGATGGAATAAGATGGTGGCATAGAGAGGAGTGGAAGCTAGTCAGTCCCACTGGAACAACTAATAAATAACCAGGAACAATCAGTAAATAATCTGGAATAACTGTGGGGGGACAAATGTGACCATCCACTCATCATACACCAACCTGAATTGGGAGGAATGCCTGAGATTGCAGCATAAAATCTGTAAGTGAAAACTGCGGATCCAAGCCGGGAACCTCCTCCCCCCACGGCAAAGCCTCATGGTGCTAGAGAGCAGCTCTCTCTGAGCAAGTGAATACAGCTCAGCTGAGCCCCAACTGGGTTTTAATTAATAAATGTGGACTGCTCAATACAAGATATGAATCCCCAACAAGCAGACAGAGGCTTTGGGTGATGACTGACCTTGGAGAGCCAGAGGGTGGCCACAGACTGGCCCTGAAGGGGGCTTTCTGTCCCTTTTTCAGTTCAGAGGAGAAAGCCTCAGCCATTTTCAGTTCCTAGCAGTCGGACCCAGACAAGGATGGAGAGAGCAGAGTCAGAGGGACTTTTCAAATGCTAATGACCTCTCCCTAGGGTGTGTATCTTCCCTAAGAGGAAACTGGTGGGCCCCAGTTCTGCTACCTGCCTTCTGTTCAGATCGAAACCCCAGGGCCTAGGGGAAAAAAGCCATGGGCCACACCTCCTTATACCAGTCTGGAATTACAGGCTGACAGGCGCCACTCATGGAGACCTGATACTATTGCCTCCTTCTGAGACCTGAACCTGTTCTGGTCTGGGAAAACCTGATTGTGCTAACCAAGGAAATCAGACACCTAGACAAAAGAAAACTACAACCTACACTAAGAAAAATGCAGTTATGGCCCAGTCAAAGGAACAAACTTACACTTCAACTGAGATACAGGAATTAAAACAACTAATGCTGAATCAATTCAAAAAGTTTACAGGAGATAAGGCAAAGGAGATGAAGCATAGAATGAAAACACTGGGCGTATATAAGGTAGAAATTGAAAGTTCGAAAAAAACAACTGGCAGAATCTATGGAAATGAATGGCACAATGCAAGAGATGAAAAACACAATGGAGACATACAACAACAGATCTCAAGAGGCAGAAGAAAACACTCAGGAACTGGAGAACAAGGCACCTGAAAGCCTACACACAAAAGAACAGATAGAGAAAAGAATGGAAAAATATGAGCAATGTCTCCGGGAACTTAAGACAAAATGGAATGCAGGAATGTACACGTCATTGGTGTCCCAGAAGGAGAAGAGAAGGGAAAAGGGGCAGAAGCAATAATAGAGGAAATAATCAACAAAAATTTCCCATCTCTTAAGAAAGACATAAAATTATGGATCTAAGAAGTTCAGCATATCCCAAACAGAATAGATCTGAATAGGCCTACACCAAGGCATTTAATAATCAGATTAACAGATGTCAAAGACAAAGAGGGAATCCTGGAAGCAGCAAGAGAAAAGCGATCCATCACACACAAAGGAAGGTTGATAAGACTGTGTGTGGATCTCTCATTAGAAACTATGGAGGCAAGAAAGAAGTGGGGTGATATATTTAAGATACTGAAAAAGAAAAACCACCAACCAAGAATCCTACATCTGGCAAAACTGTCCTTCAGATATGAGGGAAAGTTAAAACATTCTCTGGCAAACAAACAATCACAGAGTTTGTGAACAAGATACCTGCTCTACAGGAAACACTAAAGGAAGCACTGCAGACAGAAAGGAAAAGACAGGAGTGAGAGGTTTGGAAAACAATTTTGGGAGATAGTAGCACAGCAATGTAAGTACACTGAACAAAGATGACTGTGAGCATGGTTGAAAGAGGAAAGTTGGGACCATGTGGGACACCAGAACAAAAGACAAAGGATAAAGACTGGGACTGTGTATCTCAGGGAATCCTAGGGTGCTCAATGCTTGTAATAAAAGGTAAAAATATGTTTTTACATGAGGTAGAACAATGAATGTCAACATTCAAGGTGTTAAAAATAGGAAGGGATTGCAAACCAGAGACTATAATTAACAGAGACATTGTATTATACTTCCTTTAATATAACAAAGGTGATATACCAAAGCTACATGCATATGGGGGGGTGGCAAAGGGGAAGGGTGTGAGACTTCTGGTATTGGTGATGTTGTCTGACTCTTTATTCTACTTTAGTTTAATGCTGTCTTTCCTTTTATTGCTTTCTAGCTGTCACATTTTGTTGTTTTTTTTCTATTACTCTTTCTTTTTCTTTTGTCCCTCTACCTTCTTTGACTCTTCCTCCTTCTTTGTGGAAGAAATGGAGATGTCCTTATATAGATAGTCATAATGTTGCTGAATACATAAATACATGACTATACAGGGAACCAATGATTGTTTACTTAGGATGGAATGTGTGGTGTTGAACAAAGCCATCTTAAAAAAATGGGTTGATGAAGAAAACTTGAGGGCAGTATAGTGAGTGAAATAAGACAGACACAATAGGACAAATATTGCAGGGTCTCACTGATATGAACTAATTATAATATGTAAAGTCATAGACACATTTGAAAATGGACAGAGGTGATGATAGCACGTTATGAGAATAACTAACAGTGCTGAATGGTGTGTGAAGATGGTGGAAAGGGAAAGCTCAGAATCATGTATGTCACCAGAAGGAAAGTTGGATGGGAATGTAATAAAACAGTGAATCTTGTGGTGGACAATGTCCGTGATTAACTGTACAAATATTAGAAATCCCCCTCATGAACTAGAACAAATGCATGACACTATAACTAGAAGTTAATAATAAAGAGGCATATAGGAAAAATATATATACCTATTGTAAACTAAATACTACAATTAGTAGTATTTTAACATTCTTTCATCAATAGTAACTAATGTACTATAGCAATACTATGAATCAGTAATGGAGGGGGGTTGGTTAGGGGTATGGGAGGATTGGAGTTGCCTTTTTTTCATCTTTGTTTCTTTTCCAGAGTAATGAAAATGTTCTAGAAATAGAAAAAAAAAACTAATTGTGGTGATGGATGCACAGCTATATGATGGTACCGTGGGCAACTGACTGTACACTTTGGATCTTTGGATAGTTGTATGGTATGTGAACAATCTCAATAAAAAAAAAGTTAAGGTGAAGGAAGATTGGAAGGTTGAAGAGAGTGAACTTTGAGGGATTGTAGTAAGCCTGGAGGATGCAACTCCAGCAGAGTTTGTTGCAAATGAAAGGAAGATTACATTATTTGTCAGAGTTGGTAATTACAGACTGCATTATTTCTAAGCATTATACTTTGAAATGCAAAATTGCAAAATGCTAGCCTCGTTGGCAAGGCAGACTTTTATTTCCAAGGTATTTTGACTCCTAATCTGGAAGCCAAGGCCTTTCATTGTGTCAGAGTTACTGGACTACTTTTACCTCACAATATAAAATTAACTCGGGCAGTTTCAGGATAAGATAAAACTCTCATTTCTGGTGGGGTAAACTGAAGATCTGTTTCTTTCTTTATGGAAAAGAATAGATGGCTGAGGCCATTCCCAATTTAAATAAAATTAGTATTATTAGGGAGGTTGGCCTGAACCCACGGAGACAGTCAGTCCTTTCCCCATTTTCTGGGGTAAAACACACCACACCCCCTATATCCAGGTAATAGTAAGTGCCCTGCTCCTGGGCAGAAGGATCTCAAAGCATAAGAGAAAAAAATGAAAGGAAGCTCCCCAGTCTCCCTGACAGACATGCTATTTTGGTTTTCTCTACTGAAAGCTCTGCCTTTGGATACATTACTGTGTCTTTTGAAATATACATGTGAATAATGAAAAAATGGCAAATGGGCATTTTTCACAATCTCACTCTAATGGTATTTTGTACAACATAATTTTAGATGAAAGATTATATCATTAATTGCATAACAGAGATTCAAACCCTCCGGTGGGCTGCAGCTACGGGCAGGCAACACTGACCATCTGGGACAAATAACCTAAAATCTAGCAGGGAAATGAATCCATTTTTAAAATGTTTTCTTCGAGTCAGTTAGCAGAATGGAAGCCCCAAATCCCGCAAATTGCCTCTAACCCCCCGAGAAGTAAACGGGTGTTTTCTGGTTCTCGGGGTCGGTTTGTGGTTTGGGCAGCTCCCTGTCAGGACTGTACTGGCCTTGTCTGTGTGTCCTGCGGGGTCGGTGCACAGGGATGGACACGGTGACCACAGAAATGCAAGCCCCGGGCCTCTGGGATGTGCGGACGGCGCCCCAAACTGCTTGTCTCGGCTCGGAACTCCCGCTGCAGGCCCTGGAAGCTGTTTCAGACTCGCTGCCATCTGCTAAGCTCTGAAATGCACGACCGCCGTGCCCAGGACCTCCTGCCGCCGTTCTTGCAGCCCGCAGGGCAGTAGTCCTTGGAGAAGCAGTCCATTTCCAGAAAGCAGGGTGCAGAAGAAGAGAATCCCACACTCAACTACTGCATCAGCTCCGAGGAGCACTGTAAATACCTTGCTGTCAGAAATTCAAATCCTGAGGTTTGCAGTAATCTTTATGGAGGTAGAATTTATACTTACTTAAATGCACCCATTTTAAGTGTATAGTCAATGGGTGTTGACACACTTACAACTGTGTAGCCAAAACCATCATAAAATATATACACACACATACATCTATGGATCTGTTTCCACGCACACACGTATACATGTGAAACATTTCCTTCTCCCCAGGAATTTCCCTTGTGCCCTTTTGCAGTTGAAGGCAGCATTTGTTCTAACTTGTGTCATTATAGCACAGTTCTGTTTGCCTGTTTGGGAACTCCATATACTATCTTTTATCCCTGGCTTCTTTCATGTGCTGTTATGCTTTTTTGAGGCTCATCTGTGTTGTTGCATGTCTCCTTTTAGTTGCTGGATGTATTTGTATGAATAGACCACAGTTTTTCCATTCATCTGTTGATGGATATTTGGATTGCTTCCAGTTTTTTCCTATTATGAATAAAATCACAATGTCCATCTGCATTTCTTTCATGGGCACATATTTTTGTTTATTTTGGGTAAACACCTAGAGGTAGAATTGCTGGGTCATAGGATAGGTATTTGTTGAGCTACGTAAAACTCTGCCAGGCTGTTTTCTAAAATGGTTGTATCATTGTAAGTTGCCACCAGCACTGCCAGAGCATGCCGCTTACAAAGACACCCTTTGGTTTGATTTCTCCCCGGAGGTGTGATGTGGTGTTTCACAGGGTTTAATTCTCATTTTCCTGGTGACTAAGATGTTGAGCATCTCTCTTTGTGTTTATGGGCCATTCTTATGTCATCTTTATAGCACATTGTTTGAAGATTCTGTTCACAAATTTTGCCCTTTCTGTGACTGATTTGTAGGGCAATATACAATATTTTCTCCCATCTTAGACTTAAATTTTCATTTTCTTAATAGTGTTTTTGGAAGAGCAGAGGTTTTCAATGTTGACAAAATCTATTTTGTTAATTATTTTTTCACAGTTAGTCCTTTTGCCTCCTGTGTAAGACATCTTTCCCTTAGCCAAAGTCATTAACATAGTCCTCTATATTTTCCGGAAGGTTTGCATTTAGCTTTTATGTCTGTGTTTGTGATCCACATCAAATTAGTTTTTGTGAGGTGGCATTGAGGTTCGTTTTCCCATTAGATTGTCCAGATGTTCAAGCACCATTTTGTGAGGAGACTATTAATTAATATTGAATTACTTCAGTGATTTTCCTGAAAATCAGTTTCCTATATATATGTGAATCAATTTTCAGACCCCGTCTTCTTTTCCATTGACCTTTTTGCCTGTCCTTCACTCCAACACCAGTGTCCTGACTGAAACAAATTTATGGTGAGCTTTGAAATCAGGAGTAGATGTTTGGTTTTCACATAGATACAGTTATCATGTGAATTTTACTCTAATGTTTTGCAAAATGAAATACATGTATTTAAAATTATCTGCAATTTTCAATTATCAATATTTAGAGAGGCAATAGATTAGAAGCCAAAAATATTAAAAAATGGAGTTAGTAGTCTGTGTTCTACTTCTGGATCTTTCAAAAAAACAGCTATGGGATTTTGGGGAAATCATTGTATTTATTTTTTATTTATTTATTTTTTATTTTTCCAACACCATTGCCTGCTCAGGGATAAGCCATTTATTCTGACTGCCAGGACTGTCCAAACTCTGGAGAGAAAGTGGTGAGCAAAATGCTGCTATCTTCATCTCTCATGGAACCAACTTTACTCTTAACCTCAGTTTCCATATCATGGGACAGACACTGATGCCCATTTTGGAAAAGGGTCTTAATTTTGCTTTATATATCCGACCGTGCAATGCACAGTATAAAAACTGGGTTATAAAACTAATTAAAATGCACTCAAACATTTATTTATAATAGTAAATGACAAGACACCACTCACATTTGCATAATTATGATTAGTGAAGGGTGTTACAATAAGATGTAGCTATCAAGAAACTTTACAGGGGTGTTTGCTGTGGGCAGATGTTCCCCGTGCAGGCAGGCACCCATTGTGGTGCTCCTTATATGTGACTCCATTGCTAAAAGTAACAGTTTATTAACGGTGTCTAAAAAGCAGAATCTTACTGCTGTGTTTGATCTGTAAGAGGCACATGTTTGCCAGGGGAGGCCATTAAATTTAGTGGTTAAAAGCACCGGTTTCTGGAGCCCAACTCGTGGGGTTTGAGTCACAGCTCCGGCATTTGTTGCCTGTGTGGCCTTGGGAAGGTTACTCAAGCTCTCTGTTCATTAGTGTCTCCATCTATAAGATGGGGATGACAGTACTCTACAGGGTTTTTGGGAGGGTTACATGAGTTAATGAGTGAATAAAGCACTTAAAATAGTGGCTGGCACATACATGCTAGGTACATGTTTCCTAGTGTGGTTGTGAATAAAGGAACATAAAGCATGCACCTGCCCTCAAGGATCATAAAAAGAACGGCCGGAACAGAGCATGCAGCCACAAGAAAAGTAACTAATAGTTGAATTTGCACTGCGTTTGCATGAGATCCACAGTAACAGGCCAGCGTGTCTGGGTTTCTGGAGCGGGCCGGGCCGGGACCATGGCGAGCTCCCTGAGGGGCCGGAGGGGCCGCGAGCAGGACCCGGGCGGCGCTCCGCGGGCTCAAGGACACCGGGTGGGGGTGGCCGCAGGGGGTCCGGCCTTGCGGACTGTTAGGCCCCTGGCTGCGCACGGCCCAGGGCGCCCCATCGCGCCCGCAAAGGCCGCACGCATCTCCAGACGCGCCCCGGAGAGCGCGCCCTCCGGAGAAGGCGTCGGAATGGGCTTTCCGGGCGGGAAGAGCAGCGGGGCCGGCAGGGGTCAAAGGCCCGGGCGTGGGCGCCTGGAGATGCCCTTCTGGTAAGGAAACCGGGCACCCGAGTGACGAGACGCCCGCGCTCTGCGTTCTCCGCCCGGGCCTGGTCCTCCGCGAGCAGAAGCCAGACCCCCGGGGCTGACGCCTTCCTGGCCGCTGGGCGCGCGCGGCCAAGCGCCGCCGGCTGCAGGCTCAGAGCACGGAGATGCCCGTCTCACGTTTGGAGGCCTGAAGCCTGAAGCCCGTCGGGTAAAGCCTTCCTTGCCTCTTCCATCTGGTGGTTTCCTTGGCTTCCTTCCTCTCTGCCTCAGCCTCCCGTGGCCGTCTGCCCTGTGTCTGTCCGTCTGTGCCCAATTCCAGATTGGCTCTACCAGGCCCAGGGTAAAGCTTGAGAACGTCTTTTGGGGACACACAACTCACCCCGTGGCGGATTCTGCCTTGCACCACTTACTTGCTGCGTTAGTCATTTCATCTCTCAAAGCCTCCGTTTTATCATCCGTAAAATAAGTATAGAAGTGGCTTATTGTGACAGACACAGAGGCGCCCTAGAGAAAGCACTTTGCAAAACGTCTGAAGCGTGTTCCCGGCACCAGCGTGTGGGTCTGCCCCTTGAAGCCCCCGTTCTGCCCTCACGCCAGGCCAGCGGCTTCCACCTGAACGGCCTTCCACGTCAGGAGATTTTCAACTCTCAGGAAACCCAGGCAACTCCCAGGCCTGAGACTGGCAAAGAGCACATTCTGATCAGTGGGTCTGGAGAAAATTCTAGTCTCCCGGCTTCGAGGAGGGTCCAAGTGCGAGCAGCAACTGCGAGGCCTGCGGGTGGCTCCGGAGAAAGCCGGCCACAGCGCGGCCAGCAGCCGTCCCCTGCGCCCTGAGTGTCTGGCAGCAGCAGGAAACAGTGACTTTGCAGGCAGGATCTTTTTTTTATCTATTCCATCATAATTTTTTCAATTTTACTGAAAGAAAGCCATTAGAGACAGATTTTAAAATCTATTTTGAGGTCTCTTAATAAGCAGAAATGTATCTGTAATTGGCTTTACTGCTTCGTTTTCCTATTTAAGGTGAAGCCTCGGACTATTAGCCCTCCCTGCTCACAGTTTCTTCTTTGAGGGGACACTTGGGTGCCCACGTTTTCGTATCACATGGGCTGCTGACTGCTGGGACGGCTCACGTGTCGTCGGAAGGGGGGCAGGCAGTGGGAAGCAACCGGCTGCTGAGAAAACCCTGTTTGTCTGAGTGCTGTGGTTGTGCACCAACCTCCGAGAACGAGGAACAAACACAACCTCTCAGCTGCTGGTTGACGCTCAAGCTGACGGCTGTCTGGGGACTGATCCTGGAGGCGAGTGATCGAGAGCTTGTGCTCCTCTCCGCTGCCTCCTTTCTCCACATTGCTCTTCTCTTTAGTGTTTCCTGGGGGCGTCTAAAGGAAAGTGGAACTCAGAGAGTGCCATGCCGCAGACTGTTAGTAGTGCTAGGGCAATGGATTGTGGGAGAGGTGAAAGTAGAATTTGGGGATTAATAATGAATTTCATTTTCCTTTCTACTTACTCTATGTATTCCAATTCATTCAACTGACTTTCGAATTACGGAGCATTATTCATAGATTCCTGATTGTACTTCTCAATTGTAATAACACAAAGATTTTATGACACATTTGTATTTTCTCACATTTAACCTACAGTCTTATCTGGAAAGCTGTAGCTGGAAAACAGCATGAGGTGGGCTTAACTTTACAGTTGGTGTTTCCTTCTTTAGGCATCACATTGCCTCATTAACACTAACTTCGTTACTTTAGATATTTATTTAAAGAGCAATTTCAGTTGCAAAATAATCTGAGGGCCCAGTCATTCTGCCCAGGGCTTGTTTGTGGCGATGTGCGCGGGAGCGATCGCTGTTCTGCCAGCACCCACATCCGTCCTTCTGCACCCACTGAGCTCCATCCTGCCCACGCAGAACCTGCCCTCGTGGTCCCTTAGCTCTCATCGGGAAGCAGTGACCAGACCAGGGCCCGACTCCGGGTCTCCTCCTGCTTCATGGATGGCACAGGAGTTGTGTCAAGGGAAATTCCTGATTTCTGAACACCCACAACTCCCAACACCAATTACCCACTTCCTCTGCCACCGCACACCTCAGAACAGCCACCCTGCCTGACCCTTCTGCCCCCCCGGGACCCTTCCAGTGTAGGTTGTTCAGCTCCACCAGAATTCCTGAACTCTGGGCCCCATCTGTTTCCGTCCCTCCCTTTTCTCTGGCCACGACCTAGCTTCCTAGCCTTGCCTTTTGCTTTTTACTTGTGTTTCTCACTCTGCCCCCAGATTCAGTGGCCCTCAGTAACCCTGGAGGGGACTCTTCTCTCTCCAGGACTAAATTACCCACACTGGGCTACCGTTAGTGAATAGCAAGTAGCAATGGCAGTTTGTCGGGCCTTAAGCAGGGGTTAAAATCCATGAGACCCACAAACACTGCTGCCTCTTGCCCTGTTCCCCCGGCCTCGGCAGCCGGGGCTTCAAGCTCCTGAAGCGGTGGGTAGGGGAATGACAAGTGGGTGGAGGTAAAGCAGCACGAAGAAACCTGGACAGAACTGGCGAGGTTTCTATCCCTTTCTTGTTGGCTTTAAGATACATGCAAGAATGAGAGGCAAGTAAGGATAAATGAGGAAATAAGAGGTGGAGAAGACAGGCGGAAGCAAGTGGCACAGGGGGAGGTACCGACTGGGTTCTGATGGAGGCTGAATCACTGGGCCCCAACCGGAACGCGTGTGTCAGCCCGCGCTGCTTGTACTGGGGCCACACAAACGGCGCTTGAGTTACACCTTTGCTGCGTAGTAGCCGTGTAGCCTGGGACATATTAACAAATCTGTCTGCAAGTTCTAGCTTCTTCATCTAAAATATTATGGTTAAAATATTGACCTCATAACTGCAATGAGGATTAAATAAGAATGTGAAACTTTTAACATAGTGCTTAATGCATAGTAAAGGCTTGATAAATATCGTTGGACACCCTTGAATCTTGAAGACGATTGTATAAAAATGTAGCTTATGAGGGGTGACTGTGTGATTGGGGAAGCCATATGGACCACACTCTCCTTTGTCCAGTGGATTGATGGGTGAGTAGAAAAATGTGGGCAAAACAAAAAAAGAAAGGGCATCCAGTGTTCTTTTTTACTTTAATTGTCCTTTTTCACTTTAATTTTTATTCTTATTATTTTTGTGTGTATGGTAATGAAAATGTTCAAAAATTAATTTTGGTGATGAACACACACCATCACTACTGTGAACAACTGAATGTACACTTTGTATGACTGCATGGTATGTGCATATATCTCAATAAAATTGAATTAAAAATATTGTTGTGTATGTGTGCTATCTTTTTCAAGAAGAATTTAATGGGGATTATTCCTGTAAGGGTGAGACTCAAAATGCCCAGTGTATCCCTCCCACATACCAAGAAGACAAACATGCAAAAATTGACTCAGTAATTCAGCAAATACGTCTTAGGAATCTTTTAACACTGACAAAATGAGCATGATGATGAGTAAAATAGGCAGCGCATACAGATTCACATTATAGGTCAAATAGCCCACGAAAGGTGAGCTTTAACGATGTGGGCAGTTTCAGCTGTGCTCCTTGAACAGCGTTTTCCTCTTACATTTCTGACTGTTCTCCCGACTAATTCCAGCCGGATTCCCCGCGTCACCCTGCAGGCTGGGTGGAGGTGGAACTGCAGGGCCTTTCTCCCTTTTCTGCCCACTGCAGGCCCCTCCTTTAATGTGCGCCTTTTGTTGCTTTGCCCGGCCTGGCTGCATCGGCAGGAACTCCCAGAACCATGCTGCGTGGGAATCGAGAGGGCACAGATCCTTGTTCTGTGTGCTCTTAGGGGGAAGCTTCCTCCAGGATGGGCGTCTCACCATCGGGAGCTGTAGGTTCTTTGCAGATGCTTTTTAGCAAGTCCAGGAAGCTCTGCTTCCAGGGCAGTGTTGGGATGAGGACCTAAAGGACTGGTTCGGCTGGTTTTGTTTTTTTCGAGGAGAGACTGAGAGCTGCCCTTGGCCTCTCCCAGGGATTCAGGATCCAGCCCTGACCCCCACGGTTTAGCAGACTTGCCCCATTAGAAGGCAATTCCTTGACTGTCTGGTACTCAAAAATGGCTCTCAAGGGTCTCACAGTATTCTCCTTCAGTAGTGATCGAGTGACCAGTTTCCTTGGTCATCTCCCACCCCTCAGAGTGGGGTGCCCTGTGGAACGTGCCTGCAGGCCTCCTGCCCTCTCTGCAGCTCAGCTCCAGAGCTCCAGCCAGGTGTGCTTCAGGTGTGAAGGGCTCCGACCAGCCCTTGCTCCAAACCTGTGTTGTCTGGTTCTATTAGGCTGAACCATACGAAATTGCCAATATTAAACACTTTCGAACCACAAAAGTGGTGATTCTATATGATTCAAGCTAATAAATAGGAAAGGGGCCTACCCAAGGGGGTGCTCGCTACCTCAAGTGAAAGCACAGATATCAAGATGTCCTTAAATACTCCTACCACATCCCAGTCCTCTCCTTGGACTTACATCATGTGGTTCATAACCAAGAGAATCACTGCCTTATGACAAACCTCTGTTAACTATCAAACTATGATTTTTACATAAGGAAAATATTGAGTGCTGAAATAAAAAGGAGCAAATTTCCCCCCAGAGATTTTTATGAACTGTCATTTATGTCACTTTTAAAAAGAGTAAACAACAGATTGGCTCAGTTATTTGATACTCATGCAGCCCCAGCAATGAAATCATAAAGATGCTATCTGAAAGCAAGAAGCAGAAGGAGCCCACGGGCTTCCTTTGCAGAGGGGGTCAGTGCATCCGTGTACATGGGTGAAGCTTTGGGGCCTCCCCAGACTTTCAAGTAGATATTCTCCTTTATGGAATCCCACCTTGGGTGGAAAGCAGAGCACAGATGGAATAGAGCTCAACTTCCTCACAGGAAGGGAATGCAGTGTGGACGGGACTGAGAAACGCCACGGGGCAGCCTTAGGGGCAGCCGTTGTCCCACTGAGTGTTCTGTGAATAGTTCCTTTACCCTGGGTTCTCTAGGTCTGTGGAAACTCGTCCTTTATTTATGAAACCAGCTTTAGATAAGTCTTCTCTATTTTGTCATGGAATCTTCTTACTGAAATTTTAAGTTCCAGGAGGGCAAGGATTACATGGAAACACTATACAACTAGCATGATAATTAGCACACTGAAGACATGTCATTTACTGAATATCGAATGAAAATCAGTAATTAATTTTGGTAAAACTAAATAGCCATCTGGTCAAAGAAAGATGTTGCCAAAGTTCTTTCCTTTTGCTTATATAAATACCCTATACGTAGACCTTCTATCTGATGAGCTGAAGATACATTGGGAGCAGCAAAAATGTAGGGATTCACTATTAATGTCTTTTCTGAAAGATAAACATTTCCAGTTTTTCCACTGTCTACAGCAATTGTTTGGTCGTATTCACTGTTCACTGGTCCTTAAGGAATTTGACTCTGCTTGGATTGTCCTTTGCTCCTTGGCTCTTCTCCTGTAGTGGTGTTCTGGTTTGCTAATGCTGCCATTATGAAAAATACCAGAAACTGGGTGGCTTATATAAAGGGGATTCATTTGGTTACAAATTTACAGTCCGAAGGCCATGTAAATGTCCAAATTAAGGCATCGATACAAGCATACCTTCACCAAAGGAAGGCCAAAGCACCCAAAAAACCTCTGTTAGCTGGGAAGGCACATGGCTGGCGTCTGCTTGCTCCTAGGTTGTGTTTCAAAACGGAGTTCTCCAAAATGTCTCTCTAAACTGCAGCTGCTCTGAGGTCCTTCTGTTTGTGAGCTTTTTTAGGGCTCCAATAAACTAATCAAGACCCACCTGAATGGGCAGGGCCACACCTCCATAGAAATAATCTAATCAAAGGTGTTACCCACACTTGGATGGGTCACATCTCCATGGAAACAACCTAATCCAAAGACTCCAACTTAATCAGCCCTAACACACATGTGCCCACAAGATTGCATCAAAGAACATGGCATTTTGGGGGACATAATACATCCAAACTGGCACAAGTGTGTTGGGAGGGACGGTGGAAAGACCACTGACTTTAGCATGGAGAACCATGTGTTAAAATCCTGGTGCCATCTTTCATGAGCTTTGGGACAAGAGGCAATGACTTCTGCTCTCGGACCCTCAATCACCTCACCTACAAAACTGAAAATAAAATTGATGCCTAGATTCAGGATTCTTGTGAGGATTAAATGAGAAAATGTATTTCAAGTGTAAAAGGATGTTAAAACAGAAATTTTGCCAAGACTCTAAGCCAACAGATATTAGATGCCAAGCTGCAAATTTTCAAAAGAAACACTGCCAAACAAGTTTCATGCTTATATGGATCATCAATGGCATAAAAATATCAGGCTGCTGGTGACTCAAGGGATGGAATTTTCAAGACACTTCCTTCAGGGGAGAGTTCTGAGGGACGCGCCCTCCGCCGTCACCGAGGAAAGCCCTGGGCACCCCCCATCTCAGCCTTGTGAGCGGAGCCTATGCTGGGGTCCGCGTCTGACGGCTGCGCTGAGGGACCCAAATGCTGAAGACAGTGTAAGGCGCCAGGCGGCCTTGACAGGGCCCAGGACGAGAGATGACACTGCGGGGGAGCCGGGAGCCTCCCGGGGCTGTTTTAGGGTCTGAGGGCCCAACGGGATCCCACGGTGAAACCTGAAGTGGACCCCAAGTTCTCAGTGTCTGCAGAAGGCCATCAGCGAGAGCCAGTGGGAGCCAGAGGACACCCAGGAGGTGTCCGGCGATGGAGAGACCAGGGCGGGACCTTCGCTGGCCCCCAGTGCCCGGCCTCCCCTTGCTCAAACCCCAGACTGGTCAGAAGCAAGGGCCAGCAGTGGGGGAGAAACTAAATAAAACACAAAGTAAACTAAAATAAAACGGGAAGGAAACCCTACTTCAGGAAGGAGGAATGAATTATGGAACTTGGAATTAAGTTGGAAGCTTTGATTATGGTTCTGAACTTTAAATATCTGATCTTAAATTCTGATAATCAAAATTCTCCCAGGATTCTTTTTGCTATTTAAGAGTTATTTGAAAAATTATGAGAAAACCCACTTATTAATCCAGGGGCAGGGGAAGAATTTCTCCCACTGAATAAATTTCACCAGAGAGTGGAAGACACACACACTTATGTTGAGGGCACACCCTCGGGCCCAGAGTGTGCAGTGTGCAGCTCACACACAGTGGCGGTGGCGGAGGAGACGCAGGGGGCTGTCGTGTGAGTGCCCGGCCCGGGGCAGACACCCCACTGCTTGGTAAGAGTTTCCTTATCTTCCTGAGGCGTCCAAACCCGAACTCTTGATCTCAGTCTCACCTTTCCCTGAAATCTTTCCCCAAACCTGTCGGGACCACAGAATGGCAAAACCACTCATCCAGCTAGTGGCTCAGCCAAAAATGCAAGTGCACCTTTCCTCCCCCCCACCCCCCAAGGTGCCACCAGGCCGTCCTTCCGAGTCTACCTGGCTTCCACTCCTTCCCTATGTAGCCTGGTCTCCACGCAGCGGCCAGAACGAGTGTCTGCTTTCTCCTGTCACTCTCCTGCTGATGACCTTGCAAGTCTCCCATTACACGTTACAAAGATCTGAGGCTCCACAGGTCCCACGTGACCTGGCCCCCAGCTCCCTCTCTTACCCAGTGCCCCCCCCAATTTTGTTCCATCGGCCTCCTGGGCCGTCCTCCAGTGGCACCTGCTCCCCACTCTGTGAGCCACCTTGCAGGATGGCCCCACAGGGCCAGGCTGGAGGTGAGTGGACGCTGGCTCCTCCATCAGGCAGCCTGCCCTCGGGAACACAGCTCCCCATGCGATTACACAAGGGCACTCACTGAAATGTTTCGCTTTTTCCTGTTTTTTAATTTTTTTATTTATTTTTATTTTTTATCACAGCATCTGTATTAGTTAGGGTTCTCTAGAGAAACAGAATTAACAAGAGATAAGTATAAGATTTATAAAAGTGTCTCATGCAACTGTGGGGCTGCACGAGTCCAAATTCTGTAGGGCAGGCAGCGAACTGGCAACTCCAATGAAGATGTTTGATGAACTCCTCAGGCAATGAACAGGCAACTTTGATGAACCCCTCAGGAAACGCTTCGCTGGTCAGCAGAAGAAGTGAAGATCCTCTTATTTGTCTTGCTTAAAAGTCTTCAACTGATTGGATTAATCCAGCCAATGACATTCTCTCATTGTGGAAGGCACACCCTGCGTGAATGGCATCAGTCACAGCTGCAGCCAATTGACTGATGATTTAGCAAACCAGCCTCTGGTTTATTAACCGGCCACAAATGTCCTTGCAGTAGTAGTTAGGCCAGTCTGGGTGCTTGACCAGACACCTGGGCACCATCACCTGGCCAAGGTGACACATGAACCATCACAGCACTTGACGTGTTTATTTGCTTGTCCGTCCCCTGCCTTTCTCCCCCGCTGTCTGCTCACCGTCACTGTTGCCCAGACAATGCCTGGCACGTGGTGCTCAGGGAATACTGACCGGATACCCTCGTGGCTTCCTTCCTACAAGCCTTTCCTTCAAGCTCCTACTCAAATCATGCCACCACCACAGTGACGTCACCTCCTGTAGCCCCCACCCTCAGTCACCCTTGGAATTGCCATAGCACTTATTTTTCACATTTATTTGGGACTTACTATATGTTCCTCAAAATTTATAACTCATTCCACTCCACAGAGGATTTGTGAGCTGAATATTTATCTTTTTGGAAGTTTAAGCTTTGTTTCCTCAGTGAGGCATGTGTTTGTCTCCAGCATGTGACCCACTGCCATGTGGACGGATGGACGCCTGGCAAATGTTTGCAAATGGTAACGTGGGAGCTACGTTCCCTCGGAACACTGACCTACGTACACGTGAAATTCTGTCACCTGCTCCACAACTGTCAATGCGACTAGAAGAGGGGCCGGCTATTTAAGTTTAAATTTGAAGAGTCCAGCCAAGAACAACAGAAGATAATACGAGGGACTGATTTGAACGGCGTGCTCCAGAAGAATCAGAGAAGGCATTCGAGTTATGGTTGAAAGGAGTTCTCATGCCCAAACGTGAAGCAGGGGCAAGGGCTGTCTCTCTGAGGAAGGGGTGAGGTCACCTCTTCAAAGCCAAACGCTGGTTTAGCTAATTGCAAAGAAACCTTCAAAATGGAGCAGAGAAAAAGCATTTCAGGAAATCGGACAACTCTTCTCATGACTGGCAGCTTCCTGAACTGTGAGTAGGTGGGGGGATAGAGGGGAGCTGAAGGGAGGGAGAAGTATGGGGTAACAGACGGGAAGCTGGCATTTATTCATGTGTTGATTTGTTTACAGCAAGAGGGTGATAATCCTGGAATCCGGCTTACTTTACTAAAGTTCCTGTGAAATCTACCTCAAGTTTTTTGTTTAAAATATGTTTCAAAAGTACAATTTTATTAGGAAATATTAGGAAGATGGATTACATGATCTCAGAGAATCATTTCCCAAATACAAGGTTCTACAAAATAGTTACTGTTTCCATAGGTGCCAGTTTAATTTAAAAATGCAATCAAAATATTTTTAATTTGATCACCTATATACTGGGAAGTGCCTACACTTAAGCCCTAGCAATCTCCGTGGAGGGAAGTCCATCTTGTCAGTTGTTCTTTACCCCAACTGAAACATCCAGGTCATGGAAGTTCAAAATTAAGTTGAATATGTGTGTGGGGTTGATAGCAACTCATCAGATCTGTCATAGTGGTGACAGCTTTCTGAAGCCTTCATTTGCCACAGTTTTGAGAAACAAATAAGGTGTTCCTTATGTTCAAATACGACGTGACTCTCTTTACAGTCCTTTTGGTAATTTACCTGTGACTCATTTATTCATTCCTATCTTCAGTTTCCTTCCTACACAACGTCCACCCCTAAGTATAATATATACATTTGTCTAGAAAATCAGAGAAGCTAGTATCTCCATTTGAGATTTGTATAATTGTTTGTGGCACTGACAACAAAAAATCCCATGCAGCTTATTTCTAAAACGGCTCATCAGTTGTAAATTGTGCATTTAAGAATTAATTTATTAAATCCACAGTGTTGCTCAGCCAAACAAATATTGACATGATGTAGCATCGCAGTATGCTCTCAACAACAGCTTTCACATTTCTAATGAGTTGTGCCAGAAAATCAGAGATTTATGCCAAAAACTAGCTCTATTTGTCTGCCAACCTTGGCCGGCGTTTTACATCCAGTGAGAAAATTACCTCAACACTCTCTACACAGCAAAGTGGATAATAGGACCATAAAAATAAGTTTCAAATGCTCACAATTCTCTTTGTTGTTATAAATGTATATATTTACTAAGAGGGCGTCTACAAGCCCAAGCATTTATGTAGGTGACCAAATCTTAATTTTTCAAGGAAAGTGAACTCAGAAACGTTCAACAGCAATTTATAATAATGAGGTGCCTTCCAGATGTGCTCATTTTCACTCTGGAAAAATATTTCACGATTGTGGGGAAAATGCTGGCAAATGCTGCTTAGGAGTTCAGGGTGGACTTTATAATCCCGCAGGCTGAGGAGCCAAGTGTAGAGGATTTCCAGGCCTTGCGACTTGGGCACACACACCGAGGCCTCCGCTTCCCTAACGGTGAAGAAACACGGAGACATTGGGGTTCAAGGAGTGTGAAGTTCTTAGCCCGACCCAGCACATCACAAACAAGGGTTGCACATCTTCACTTGCAATGACTTCACTGGGGCAATTTTGTTGTTTGGGAAATGTGTAAATTTTGGGGAGCCCGAGGAAAGGGAACAGTTCTTAATCATCCCTCATATGCAATACTTTGCAATACCCTGCACAGAGCTAAGAATCACTATGTATTTGCTTAAACATGGGAGAATGTTTCATTCTTTTAAAAAGGTGATTAGTCTACAGCAGAGCCAGAATAAATTCCATTATAATAAATGGCAAAAATACAGGTATATCGGTTAATCATTTTGGCTAAAGAAATTACAATGTAAGATGCACAACAGTTCTAATTTTCAAAGTAATCTTTTCTTCATGCGTTCTTTCAATTATAAAGAATTTATTGAGTATCTGCTACGGGCAAGGCAATTTGGAAACCCAGTTTTAGTCATGATCTTGTGCCTAGCATTTTAATTCTTTAATAATTGCTGTAATGGATGTACATGTAAAGTGCACCTTTTGTTGCTTAGACATCTGCTCACCTAACCCTGCTTTGGTGGAGAGAGGAAAGGTTCAGTGGCCTTGGCCTTGACGCGAGTCCTCGGTTTCTCAGGCAGATCAGTGGGGAAGGGGCCTGAGGGACACTGTTGCCTGCAGGTCAGCGGAGCTCAGGGTGAAGCGGGGATGGGCCCTGCAGGGGAGTTGTGGGGCACAGGACTCCGGGCAGAGACCAGTTCATGCAGGGCCTCACGTGTCAGGCAGGATGGCGTCTAGGTCTGTATTCGGTAGGCTTGACCGGCGGAGCTGTGTCGTTCCATGCCAGCCCGCTCACAACGGCGCCGTGTGGAAGGGGAGGGAGAGGACAGACGCTCTAGAATTACTGGATGAGAAGATGACGCTTTTAACTGGACTGTGGGCCTGGCTGTGAGATATATTTGGAAACAAACAACTGAATTTTGTGATTGGTTTGACATGGTAAGTAAAAGGAAGACTCGAACGTGAAGTTCAAGTATCTGGCTTAGGCAACTTGGAGAATGTGGATAATAGATTGCATAAATTTAGCTTTTCAAGAATGTTGTTTCACTTAAGGGTTTACTCAGATAACCTGGTTTAAGCAATGGTTATTCACCTCCAGCACAGTGCTGGTTTGAATCTATTAAGTACCCCATAAAAAGCCATGTTCTTTAATGCAATCTTGTGGGGGCAGATCTATTGTGGGTGGGATTTTTGATTAGATTTTTTCCATGGAGATGTGACTCCACTCATTCAGAGTGGGCCTTGATTCGTTCACTGGAGTCCTTAAGAGAGCTCAGGAGCCAACACAGACCCAGATGCTTGGAGATGCGGACAGAAGGACGTTTGGAGATGCTCAGCTTCCAGAGAAGCTGAGAGAGGACTCCCAGATGCTTCGAGAAACGTCCTCGGAGAACAAGCAAGGATGCACAAGAACTGAGAGAGACAGAAGCCCAGGGACATTTTGGAGAAAGCCATTTGAAACCAGAACCCAGGAGTAAAGGACCAGCAGACGCCAGCCATGTGCCTTCCCAGCTCACACAGGTGTTCTGGACGCCATCAGCCTTTCTTCAGTAGAGGTATCCTCTTGTTGATGCCTTAGTTTGGATACTTTTATGGCCGTAGAACTGTAAATTTCTAATCTAAGAAATTCTCTTTATAAAAGCCCATCTATTTCTGGTGTTTTGCATAATGGCAGCTTTAGCAAATTGGAACAAGCACCAATCCCAGGTTTTCTGTATTGGAGAGGGTCTGGGCAGCAGTGATGGGCAGGATGTCACTGAGAGACTAATCTTGCGGACAAACTATAAATCAGGTGAGGGGCTGATGAACACAGGGGGACCCCTCCCCCATCCCTCCTCCCCCCAACGGGGCCACCCCAGCCCCATTATTTTTGACTCTTTTCTACCCAATGTCCTAGAATTTCATCATCATATTCGCATCACATATTAGTAAATGATGTTATTCACGATCATTACACACAGTGCTCTGAAAGGACTTCAGCCTTCTTTTATTTTTAAATTTGCAATTCAATACATATCTAACATTGCAGAATGTGGATACTGAAAAATTCTCTCAGTATAAGTGGAGCATTTCAAAGTCAAACATAGGTTCAAATTTCAAACTCTAAGCCTGTTTCTTCTTCTATAAAATGTGGATAATTTGATACTGTGAAGAGAAAGAATCCATTAAAATATTAAGACACATAGTAATTCCATAGATTTCTTTTGGATGAATTACATACGCAAATCTTTGTGTGCATGTGTGGTTTTACAAATGGCCTTTGGAAAACTAATAGTTAACTTAGAATTGTTCCACTAAAGTACATCAATGCTTCCAATTCACAAATAATTAATTCAAGGTCGTTGGAAGCTTAAATGAGGCTGTTTTTTGTCCCCCCCACTGACTTTTCTTTAAATTAAGATAAAATATCTAAAATAACAACTATGGAATTGAAAAACTTTAAAGGAGGCTTTTCTACCCTGAGCACAGGAGGCAGTTAACCAGCGTCTTCGTATTAGTCAAGCTGCTGGAGAATCCAGACTCCAGAGCATATCCTAGCACGCTGCCCCTCAGCCCTGGAAAAAGTGAAGGGGGCGGCCTTCTCATTAATCGCTCAGCACAAATCATCCGGGCTGTTTTCTACTGAGATTTTTATCATTCATTCCAGAATTTTAAAGGTGCCTTCCTGAAATCTGCATTTTTATTCACCAGGTGACTCAGATAATCACCAACGTTTAGGACCCATCAAAGTAAACAATTTCTGTAACTCCTTTTCCTAAACCTTTTTTTTCCTTTCTGTAAAGCGTACTGGCACAGAAGTGTATGTTCATGTCTGTGCTCTCCAGCCGTTAATCACCTTTGCTCCTATTTTTGCTGCATTTTTCATACACTGGCTCAGTGAACACACTGATTAAGAGCTCTTATAATTCAAGAGTAGACAATGCACTTTATGGTATAACAAAATGTATTTTTTTCATAAGGTATTAATTAAGTACCAATAATGCATTTCAACTATTCAAAATATTCACCATAAAACAAGAACTTACAGATCACATTTCCTAACAAAATGTCTGTTTAAAATGTTAAGAACTTACAATAAAATTTCCAAAATCAAAGAACAAATTTTACATAAATCACTTTGCGGCACAGGACATCATAAACTTATTTATGTAACCCGGCAGGCAGAGTTTTGGGCTAGAAATCAAAAATCTCTAAACCAAAAATTCAGTGAATGGATGTTCAGGTCTGGTAAAGAGGCACAACTCTGTAAGGACCAGGAACCTCTGAGCACATTGTTTATAAGAATAAAAACTTCTCCAAGTTTCAGTGGGTACTTCTCTACCTCAGCAAAGACGCTTCCGCTGTTCATCTGCCAAAGTCATGAACAGTATCTGGCAAACTTAACTACCAAGACCGCCCTTCAGATGCTGATTCTGTTGTGTTTTCTTGTAAATTTTTCCCCAGTGAAGCCAGGGCCCACGACAGGGAGATGCCCATAGATGAAAACTGGGCTCAGAGATAACCTGAGTCATGAAGAGTTCAGCAAATGTCTGTGGAAGGGCTGCTGTGCTTCCAGCTCCGGACAGAACGGGACAGGCACAGTGTCTGCTCTCTGAGCACCGGCCCTGGAAATCCAGGCTGCCTTCTGCTTCTCACTCACCAGGAGCTGTCGCTTCCTTGTTTCCGCTTGCAGGACTTGCAGAGATACCAATTTCCTCTATAAGCGTAAATATCTCCTTGCTCCACACGCCCTTTGCCCTTTCCTGGGTTC
Organism: Bradypus variegatus; assembly: GCA_004027775.1. NCBI lineage: Eukaryota > Metazoa > Chordata > Mammalia > Pilosa > Bradypodidae > Bradypus > Bradypus variegatus. Next base: position 25,261 of record PVKY010000048.1, on the reverse strand, counting down.
CCTCGAGAGGATTCTGAAACCTGTGTGGACAAGGCCTACTTGTTGACTGATCTAACAGCCGTCTGCCCCTTCTGGCAATGCCCTGGTTTGCTTTCCCCTGATCTTCCCCAGCATGCCCTCTGCAGCTGTCTGCCCAGATGGCTTGCTGAGGCCCTTGGCCTCACCGTGGCCCTCTCTTGCCTTCCTCCTTACCAGCCCGGCCACTGGCTTCTCATTCACTTGGGAGATTTAACTCTTACTTAAATGGTGGGTTTTCAATAAGTAGAACAAAGCAGCATTTCCAATGAACATTTCCTTGAGCTTTGCTGTGAGCTTCAGATCTATGAAATAATCATCTCCTCCTGAATGCTATTGTCATCCTCAAAAAGACAATGGTTTCTTGAGGATTCTTATAGGTGGTACTACCAGATTGGTAAAGAAATGCATAATTCAGCAACAGTTTCTTCTAATGTGCTGTCAGTTCTCGCCACCAAGAAAATGGACTCTGTAAACAGTTAAAATCACTTGGTATGGAATATCAATTTATCCATGAGAGCTAGCTAAAAAATTGGCACTTTGATATTAAATTGAAATTTCTATTCACACGGAAAGTTTGAAATGTAAAAAAATCCAGCTAAAGGATAAATTCTGAAAACAGTTGTGTATTCGCTGGCAAGTCTGTAACCCTCATCATCAACTACATATAGTTAGGAATTCTCCTATTTATGAGACCTGAAACTCAGATGCTATCCAGCAAACTGCCATCTATGAGCCATATATTTTAAAAAAGATTTTAAGCCAAAGACAAATAATTACAATTCAGTAAACTTTAATTTTCCAAATGTTTTCAGAAGGAATCGTGAGAAGCCTACGCCAGCACGAGACACAGGCGGACAATCCGTTCACCCAAATGAACGAGCGGCTGCACTGAGGGGCAGCAGTGAAAGGTGGTGGCAGCGGGGGCCCCGAGCTACAGGCCTCCCCTCACAGAACGAGATACAATAGTTGTCTGTCTTTACTTCACTGACAACTGGCATTTTCAGAGTATTTCAAATGGCCTGATTTCAATTAAAAAAAAAAATACAGCATTTATTCTGAAGACAGTCGTGCTCCAAATGGCACTGTTAACCCCGTCCGACACGGTCTCTAGGGATAATCCGCAGTTCCGACCCATGCTTGAGAAAAACATTCCCTAAACAAACAAAAAATAAAGTTAGGTATCGAAAAAGCAACAAGTTATCTTAACATTCCAACAATTTTAACCTAAACAAGACAGTAAAAGGTAGAGCAAGTCCAAAAGCTCAAGTATCACCAGATCCCAATTCCAGGCATTTTAAGACTTGGCCCTATTCCTCTTACCTCTTAGGAGTCCAACAAACGTTTAGAAATCTAAAATAAGAATACCAGCCATGAAAATGCTGACATACTCAGCAACCCAGCAAGTAATGGCGTGAACCAATTTAATCACAAATACTTGCTTTAATACAAAATAAAATACCTCAGGAGAGAAAAATTAATCAATCTAAATCACCCCAAATGAAAAAGTTTAGAAATCCTGCTCTATTTTGGGTCAACTGCCTGATGAGATTTAGTTCATGCTTCATAATGCACTCAACTCAATTTTTTTAAAGGTGCTAAAACAGGCAAGATGTTAGAGGAAGCAGTAATTCAAATTAATATAAATTACTGAAAATTTCTGGAGTTGAAAAAAACTATTATTATGTTTAAAATCATCTGTATAATGAAGTATCTCAGGATTTTTCAATAAATAGTCTTTTTTTTAAATAAAGTTATACAATTAAAAGTACTAATTCACAAGATTTTTATGATTTTAAATCCCTCTTTTTCTATAAGGCTAGATTTCAATCCCAAGGCCTATGAAGACTATAATTTTGTTATAGTACAGAAGTACTTTGGAATATAATTTAAAAATAACTACTGCTTAAAATCAAGGTTACACTATATTAAAACATGCTTAATCTCAAAGCATTTTAATTAATTAGACCATGAGCCCAAATGGGTACATATAAGAAAATCAAAACTACTTTTTAAAACTGTAAGACTACTTTTAATAAACTGTAAGATGCTTTTAACCTGCCTGCTTGTTATGACTTCAGTATCTGATGTTAATAGTTTCAAGTCCTGCGTGTGGACTCAGGCTCGGTCATTAAACCACTGTACTTCTCTACAACAGAACAGCTGCGCATCTGGTCAATGCTTAACTATGATAATGCAGCATTTTAAGCACCTGCCATGCATTACTGCACAACTATCTTATGAAGTAGGTTAAAATGTTTCCTAAAACAGCACACTCCTGCCTTTGGACTTTTTGTTATGCATATCAATTAATATCTTTAATGCTTAAGCCACCGTGAGCCAGGTTTTCAGTGACTTGCAGCCCAAAGCATAAATGACACACATGTTGCAACAAATTACTATCAGACACACATGAAGACTGCAACATAACCCCAAGTTAGCTATAATCCTAACAGAATCTCACCAAGTCTAATTATACCGAATTAATATTCAGTATCAATCGACATAAAGACACCTTGGCCCCGTTCTGTGGGTTTTCAAGGAGAGACTCACCGGCAGTCTGCATGGGGTTTACTCCTACTCCGTCTAGAAAACAAGGTGTAACGTTACCTAAATGGCTCCTAAAGAGATGCTGGTTTACCACGAACATCAACAACATCAGCTTTGCCACAATGTGCCGCAGCATACACAGGCAGCAGCCCGGCAGTTTAAACGGAGGCCACGAGTGACCACCACTAAGCTCTCTACCAGTTAGTCTGTTACTGTTGTTCGCACAATTTGCTAGACCAGAAAGGACATCTGTCGGTGTGATGAGCGCCTGCCACAGATGGTAGTTTTTGGTCCTATTATGCCACATACAGTGAAAATAATGCCTGTATTTCTGTCGAATGTCATACGCCATTTCTGTACTGCTCAGAGGCTTTATAAAAGCTTAAGGCCAGGCAAGCCCACAAAGTCATTTATTCCTGTCCCATGGAAACTTTAAGTTCACAAAGCACTTTCCTAAGTCATTCATTTCTGGACCTCAAACTTCTCAGCAAGTCTGTGGCTTTCCTCTGAACAGAGCAGCACTCCAAGGTGACAGCGGCGACTGGTTTAGTGTGAGAATCTGTCACGTCTCAGCACGCCAGGCTCCTGCTTAGGGCCGCGTCTTCTCAGCCCACCCCTGGCCCCCTCCCGGCCCCTCGACGACTCAGCTCATCGTAGCGCCACTTCCACCACACTTCAGAGTCATCCACACTATCCAGATGCTAAGTTATAAACCTAACTGAATAACAAGCCTGTAAGAAACAGTCTTCAGTCAGGAAAGCAACAGCAAGTATAGCAAAGGTACATTCTTGCTTAACTTCCTATATTCTAAAGCATTTACCAATGCAAATTAAAAAAAAAAAAAAAACTTGGGAAATAAAAAATATCTTCAGTAATAATCTGGCATAAAGTGATAACAGCACAAGATATTAGATATTACCAAAAGAATAAATAAATTGAAAAGAGCTAATTACATACTATGACTTAAGTGTCTGCAATCAAGCATATCATTTATACTGACAAATTTGGGGCTTTTTTGTATTTACGTCAATTTAATTAATTTGGTTTCTTTCAAACAATTTCTACAGCTCTGAGGTCATGATCTCAAAATGAATTCTTACCATTGGTAATAATTGCACTTGTTGCTGCAGGAACTTTAAACTAAGAGAGAAAAAAAATACACAGAATAACTATGTAAGTCAAGGATGGGGTGCATATAAATTATTCTATAATTCTAAAATGTGATTTATCTTTCAGGAAAACTGACACCATCAAATAAAATACTGTTATTTGCTTTATCTTAAAAGAACAACTCTGTCCTCTAAATACTGCACTTCACTGTATCTACGAATCTGCTGATCGTAAGATGCACCTTATTCTATGGACTACAAAACAATACTGATTAATCTATGACCCAAGCAATGTTGACCCTTTCAGACTCAGACATGTCACTTTTATCATGTATCACCCTCCTGCATAAGGAAAACAAGAAGGCAGAATAAGCTGATTGGAATACTCCTGAATTTTCTTCAGAGAAACGGCAAGTTCCATACAGATGTTCTTGTGTTTAGCAGGTAACAAGATTTCCAGGTGAGAGCTGAGGCTCACGACTCCTTCGATGATCTACTGGCTGAGGCCACAGGGACAGCAAACGGTCTGGTTATGTTCCCAGGAAACAACAAAGGCGGTCAAGGAGGTCAAGGGAGCCAGTGACGGCAAAGGGGCAGTCTCCAGAGATCAGAGGTGGCCATGTGTGGTCAGGCGCTCGGAGCTGAAATATTTATTAAACACTACTGTGCTACGGGCAGGTTTTACACCTACTCAGTTTGAGTTTTGTGGTCAAATGAGTTTGGAATAATAGTTAAACTAGTGGTCTCTTCAAAAGCCTTTAATATGTTGCTTATAGTTTATTCAACCACAAGAAGAAAATAGTAAATGAAGCATTTCTCACACTTTTTGGCCACTGAACCATTCCCCCCCCACCCCCAAAGACTTTCTTTCTCTTTTGGTAGTTCTAGTGGTTTGGGGTAAACAGTCTGGAGTACACTGTTCTTGGCCTTTAAAATGGTGACTTATGGACAGCTGAGAACAACCAAATGTGTATTTTAAATTATAAATTGAAAAATCAAGTTTAAAAATAAGAACTTAATATGCATAAGAACAACTACTTCTTACAAGGCCTAATAAACAATTTTACTCTCAATATGGTACATTCCTAATTGTAAACATCCTTTTAAAGATTTAAATTCTAAACAATAAACCTACTTTAAGATAACATCAAAATGTACTTTAATAATAAATAAATTTCATAATAGTTTAAAATTTTTTTGCAGTTTTATTACTCAATAAAACTTTGATCAAATATCCAAATTAAAGACATCTCAGATTTTCTGTGTGAGTCATACTCTTAAATCATGTCCATTTTAAAATAAGCTATACATTTTCTTAATCATATGCATACAGTGGCAACATATTTTGTGAACATATAACAAAAGCCACTGCTAACGATCTTTTCCAGAGTGTGGCGGCAACGGATAAGCTGCAGTCTGGGGACACATCCCTAGTGATGTAAAATAGTGACAACTACTTCTGTCCTACGTGAATAAATTTTCTCCTGGGTTCAAACTGTCTTTTATGCTGCTCAATTTTTATTTATTTTCTTCCTTCGATCTCCTCAGTCTATAATTTAGGATGTTAAGAGGTTCTTCTCAGGCTCTGACAACTCAACATTACGTCAAATTAATTCCCAGTCATGTGTTAAGAAATTTTATAATTTTTTAATTAAGAGAATTCTACTAGAGATTTAAATTTATCAAGTGTTCTTTATTGATTTTTCAAGTCAACTTTTGTTCTCTCTGTTGCCTGAAAGTCTTATCTATTCTAAATGACACCCATCAGTCACAATTACACGTGACACTGAAGCTTTAATCAATGTACGTGGCTGTGTGCAGCCTGTTGGTTTATTTCCTGTTAGTATCTTTATATTAGAAGACCAAGATCCCAATGCCTTTACCTTATAAAGGGCATATGATAAAACAACTATAGAGTATGTAGCAACAATAGTAATTATTATAGTTTATAAATCCACCTCCTAAATCTGGAATACACGGGATCTGCTACTCCTCAGACCAGGAGCATTTCTTGCCAGTGATCTATGCAGCAAAAAGGAAAGACGATGCTGTATTCAGGCATGTTTCCCATCTCTTCTTACTTACTGTTTTTGAATGAAGAACAGATCAAAACTGACTTTAAAACACACTCTCACTTTTCAGGGGCTGTAAGCAACACGGTAGCTGACTTCCCATGAGTCCCCAAAGTTCAGGGAAGACGAGGGGCTAGGTCAGCTTTTTAATTAGGGAGTTATTAAGATTATTTTCTGTGTCTATAAACTTTTCTGAAGATTCTGAACCAAAAATTGTATTTGCGTCACTCTGTACCCATACAGCATTTTTACCTTCACGAAATTTTAGTAAATGCTATTCCAGTTTTACTCAAAAACTGAAAGGACAGGCAATTATGACTGCAATTTTAAAGATTAAAAAATTCAGGAAGACAGAAAACTGGGAGACTTGTTTCATATACAAAGCTAATTAATGGCACAACTAAAATGACACTATGTCTTCTGAGTCACCTTTTGGTGCTCTTTCCACCAGATCCAACTACTCATCCAAGTGTTACATTCAAAGACCTACTTTACATGTTTCTCAGAACTTCAGATGAAAACATTTTATTTCTTAAAAACAGAAAACCCAAACATATTTTTAAGAACTAGATACTTTTAAAAAAAGAACACATTTTACTGAGTTACGAGTTCATATGCTCATTACAGAAAGTTTGGAAAATATAATAAAGCTTAAAACAATACTTGTAATTCCAGAATCAAAGCTAGTAAAATATGAGAATACAGAACACAGTATGATATCATGTTGCTGTATTTTTTTAAATTTACGCATCATCGGTACCTTTCAATTTCAATAAAAATTCTCCTTATAACTTTCAATGGTTGCACTAAATATGTGTGTCAAATATTTTAACTCATTCTGTTACATATTTACAAGTTTTGAAGTTCACTCTACTCAAGTCCATGTGGAAGTGTGTGTGTGGGGAGGCAGATTTCATGCAGTTTAGAGTTCTGATGAATTTTGTCAAACCACATTCCGTAAGGGTTGTTCCAATCCACACTTACTTCTTCTGCTGCAAACTTTAAGACTGCTGTGAAAGGGGTGCTTTCAGGAACACTGAGTCTGCAAGAATTAAAAAGAACAAAAAACAGTAGGGTGTTTTTTAAGCCCTTTGTTGTCTATTTCAGCTACTACAGAAAACCTGAGAAGCTGTCTTTTGAGTCCGAAGGTTGGGTATTTTGATTCACACTACATTCATTTCCTCTGAAGGGAAAAAAAACCCACTTAGCTGAGACGATGCCTACAGCTCCACTGGACAACTAGCAACACACACCACACACGTTCTTTCAACTCGTGGTCACAAACACGTCTGCCCCGTGGGCTGAGAGCTGGATTCCCAAAGCTCAAATCCATCCTTAGCCTCTGTCCACTTCACCACCTCTAGTCCAAAGGCCTCTTCACCTGACGTGTACTACGCAGAGGCCACCTGGGGGGCGTCACAGGACCTCGGGATGGACTGACTCATGTCCCTCACAGTGGACCCTCAGTCCCACCCTCCGTCCATAGCGTGGACTCATCTGTGCACAGGATCTCTGAAGGCCCCACAGGACAAGGCCACCTGAGCCAGGGCAGGCCTGAGTCCATGTGACCAGCGTCCTCATGAGCAGAGGACAAGTGGACACGGTTGGAGGGGACAGATGGGACAGTGGCCGTGGGACAAGGCAGAGGCTGAGTAGGGGTCACTGACGGCCACCCCGAGCACTGCAGACTACAGAGAGAGCCTGGCCCTGCTTACACCTCAAATTCCGACTCCTGGCCTCCTAAACTGTGAGACAACAAACTCCTGTCGTTTGAGCCGATGAGGCTGTGTGACACCTGCCACAGCGGCCCTGTGGTCCACATCAAAAATCTTCTCATGAATGTTCCTAGGCGCTCCCCAAAATCACGTCTAAGACTGTAGATCTGGTCAATGAAAGGAAAACACTTACATGGCCAAGTGCCAACAGTGAGGTGATTTTCCACCTTTTACATCATCATTTGAAAAAGGGCTTGGTTTAAACCAAAACAACACCGTGGAGGGCAATGTGTGATTTGTAATTGATTTGCACAATGGCAAGCACATTAAAGATCACTGCTAAACTCAGCATTTAAAAATGATTTAGTCCCAGGGTCAATCTGTATGAATTTTCCAATTTAAAAACAAAAAAAAGAAATTGACATTATTTATGACACAGTAAGTTAAAAAAAATAAAATTTATAATGTAAAAGAAATTACAATGATTAAAGAAAGAAAACCAGATTGTCTTTCAAAGCAGGAGACTGACAAGCTAACATTTCTCTTTGAAGCTCCTCTTACTTGTCATCACTCAGATATTCTAACTTGAAAGTTTTAACAGTGACTACCATTATGTGACATTTTCATGCATATATTCAGCTTCCTCCATTAGTTTAAAGATCTCTAAACGTACCTGTCCTAAGATCCACCACCTGACACTGTGTCTACTTCCGGTAAGGAGGGTGGATGCGTTTCACGGCTACCCCTCCCTTCCATCCACCCATCCAAAAGAAAAAATTAGTGAACAAGGTGTGATGGTTAGGTTCATGTGTCAACTTGGCCAGGTGACTGGTCAAGCAAGCACTGGCCTAACAGTTGCTGTGAGGATGTTTGTGGCTGGTTAATAAACCAACAGGCTGGTTTATTAAATCATCAGTGAGTTGGCTGCAGCTGTGACTGATGATGTCAACAAGGGGCGTGTCTTCCACAATGAGGAAATGTAGTTGGCTGGATTTAATCCAATCAATCAGTTGAAGACTTTTAAGCCAGACAGATAGAGGACCTTCACTTCTTTTGCTGCCCAGTGAAGTATTTCCTGAGGAGTTCGTCAAAGTTGTCAGTTCGTTTCCTGAGTTCATGGAACATCTCCACTGGAGTTGCTAGTTTGTTGCTTGGCCTACGGAATTTGGACTCAAGCATACCCACAGTTGCATGAGACATCTTTATAAATCTTATATTCATAGAGAACCCTAATACACAAGGGTATCAATTACTTTTTTCTTTTCCTTTCCTTTTATTGCAGAAGAGAGAATTAAAACACAAATTTCTAAATGTATATTCATTTCTTTTAGAAAATATCTAATAAATTGATGATATGAGAGCTCAAAGAAGGAAACAGTACTTTGCAAGTATTTCCACAGCATGTCAACTGTTTAGGACCCCAGATTCATTTTCCTAAAACTCTGTCCCTAAAAGAACTTCTAAAACCCTGGGGTTTCAATTTGCTTTACAATTGGAGACTTGTGATTATATAGACTAATCTAGATTTAATGCATTTGTGTTTGCGAGTTAGTATTTCATAAAATTGGCACTCAAGTTATATTGGCATTTTGAAAACATGGGAATTACCCTGTACATTAGAGTGAATTTTTAAAGTAAAGTTTGACATCATCTGTTCTTTCTTTTAATAACTACTTCATATAAACCTAAGTACAACACAAGTTGGCAAGAGTTGTTTTAAAGAATATGAACAAAGTGCTACAGGATTCTGGAAAAGGGAGACAAAAATCTTCAGAGGTGAAGTTTTGATGATTAAAGGATGTTGTGCATCAAAGATTGGTCACAAGACTGCACTCCAAGCAAAGAATAAAAACATGTAAAGGCAGGGAGGGTAAAAAGGACTTCTAGGTTTGGGAATGGTGAATCTGAGACTTTGACTAAATCCTGGAAGTAGGAAGAGGCAGCTAAGAAAAGGTGGGAAGCAATACTGGAAAGAAAGGCTGGAGTCAGAATGAAAGAGGCAAAGGCATTTTTAATTCATCCTGCATATAAAGAATGCTTACTTCCAATATTTTTGTAACTTAGTGCCAATACAAACAGTGACTCCAACTACCAACCAACCAACAACAAAAAAACAAATTGAGAACTACATGAAATATCCTTCTTTTCAAAACTCAACTACCACTCCACCCACTGTCTCTTTCCCTCTCTTCCTGGAGCATGTTTACATGCTGCAAATAGTCCAGGAAGAGGAAGAAATCAATAAGAAGACTAATATAGATGGGGTGAAGAGCCCAAGTGGAACAACCAGCTTTTCATAGGAGTAAAGTCATGTTTTCCATTGTAACATGGTGGGAGACAGAGATGAAAAGTTTGTAGACGCAGTGGTTAGGTCTACAGAGGCGTTGATGTGAAGATGGGAGAATTTCTCCTGGGCTTGAGAGTAAGTGGGAAAAGGGGTTGTGGGAAGTATGAACAGAAATTTAAAGAACAAAACAACCTTACGGAGAATAAGAAGGACGACGAAAAAATGTAGTAGAGTGCTGCCTATTGGTCATGAATTTTACATACAACCATAAGCCTGACTGTGCCATTTTCTAGGGGGCACTCAGCTAGGTACAGAGAACACAAGTGGCTGGATTCAGAGCCGGCGTTTCACTGAACAAATTATGCCGGCGAGAGGGAGAAGGGTGCCAGAGGCGACAGTATTTGCAAGACAGTGACTGAAACATAAGAAGCATGGAGTCTAAACTGGATAAGGAAGAGGGGTGGAGTAATGAGTCGTAGGGAGGCAGTGCAAGATTAAACGCAGAGAGAACCATGGATGGATGGGAAATGCACTCCTGCAGGGGAAACAGAGTAAGTCAGCCGGAAGGAGAGAATGTGGTTACCCATATTAAAGTGCTTGAGAACGACATTTTAGAGGTGGCGCTGGGCGGACGCGTCGGTTACAACTGAGACTGACAGCAGCTGTCGTCTACTCGTTCTGTGGCCACAGTACTAATATATGAATTATGCGTAAAATCCTACGCAAGTCCTGCTCCTTGCTATATTTCATGCAATCTCTAGTTGCCATAACCTCACGAGTGTTTAAACCTACTGCTGAGTCATTGACACTCACGAATCAGGAGGCTGGCCCGGGACTTCTTCCCCGACGAGTGGTGAGAGGCCTTTCCCGTCACTGGCGGATGGGACCCCAGTGCTTTAAGGGCCCCGGCTAGCGACTGGGGCGCTGTCCACACGGCTTCCCACTCCACCACCCACAGAAGGAACTCCGGTGGGGGTCCTGACCCGCAGAACCCTTCGCTCCAGCCACAACCCGCGCCCTCGTGCCGGGGTGAGCAGACCCTTAAGGGAGCAGGTTCCCGCCCCCACCGACCCACTCCCCCGCGAGGCAGGCTTCCGGAGGGCGCAGGCTGGGGAGAGGGCAGCGAGGGCGAGCGGTGGGCGATGTGGGGCAGGCCCCCTCCCGGGCCCGCCAGGCCCCGCCCCGGCCCAACCCCACCCCCAACCCAGCCCAGGCCCCTGCCCCTGCCGGCCCGAGCCACTCACACTTTGTAGGGCAGTCGCGGGTCCGACGTCAGCGTGATCTTGAAAGAAACCTTCGACCTGAGAAGGAGAGCGGGAGAAGGTTAGCGGCGGGCGCCGCGGCTGCAGCCGAGCCGGGTTTGGGGTCGGGGCCGGCGGGAACACTCACATGGTGGAGCCCGGGCGAGCAGAGCCGCGACCAGCAGCGCCGGCGTCCCCGCCCCCCTCGCGTCCACGTCTCCCTCGGCCATCGGGGGCCTCCGGAGTCGCTGCTGTCCAAGGCACTGCCTGAAAATAGGCTCCGGGGTCTCACGTTGGCTGGCACCTTCACGTTACAAATATCCACCGGTTTTGTATTTCCACCTTTGAGGCGATAACATGGAGCGTACAGGATATATATTTTTTCAAGTGCATCCATTTCGTGCAGTACTTTAAGTCAGGCAGCAGAAGCGCGGGCTCACACGGAAGGACCCTCAGCCCCAGCAGGAAGGTTGGGGCGGAAGTCGGCGTGCAGGGGAGGCAGGCGGAAATAGACCTGCGGGGCGGTGGGCGGAAGTCGGCGTGCCAGAGTGGGCGGGCGGAAGAGTGCGGTGGGGGCGGGCCTCGGCTGTTGCTAAGGCAACCAGCGCGCGGGAAGGCTGATGGCAGCGTGGAAGGGCGGGGACGCTAGCCTGCTTTGCTGTTCTGCTCCTCTGCCTGCCCAGCAAGCCGGCCCTGTTCCCTTCGGCGTCCCTCGTGTTCTTTATCCTTCGCACGTCACTTGAAACTCCAGTTCTTCACACATAACAGTTTTCAAGACCAAACGCTCGTGCTGGGGTGGGCGAGGGGGACCAGGCCCGGCTCCCGGAGCAGCAGGCCTCCACAGCTCGCCCCGCGTCTCCCGAGACTGTCTTCGGGCACCAGTGTAACCACAGACCCGGGTGCCGGGCTCTGAGGTGGACGCTGGGGTCCCCAAGGGAGGGAGGCAGGTGTGTGCCGCCCGCCCCGGCTCCAGCGGTCGGCGGTTCTCGGGTAGTGAGGGGCGGAGACCCACGTGTTTCAAGTTTCACTCCGAATCCCGGCGTCTGCCTTTGGAAAGGAGATGCCTCCCAACGGACCGCGGTGCCCTGTTGCGGAACTGTTGCGTGAGTAGGTAAGGCAGGCAGGCAGGCAGTAGCATCTGGGGAGCGCTGGTTAATCTTCCGGGAGTGTGGGGTCCCCTTGAGAGTGGAGTGGGGGGCCTGCCGAGTGCTGGCCCCAAGACAGAGGCCTCTTTGCCCTCTTGGTCCGGTTTGTAGCAACTGCCCTTCCCAGGTGAGATCTCCCCATGGAGAGGGTGCTGATTCTGGTAGCAGCTAAGATGGTGGTTGCGTTCTTCACTTTTAAACATTTCCTGTGCATGCAGAGATGCAGGCAAATGTTGACTGATAGCTTTAGGAGTAAACAGTAGGGCTTTCCTGGCTAAAACTGTGGAATCAGGATGTGATTAAGACCCTTTAGATTAGCAATGAGGAGAAAACTACTAATTGTGTCTACCTGCCATCAGCCAGCCAGGTAACAATGGGCAGATTAGGGTATATATTTACAGTTGTATATTTCTAAGAATACATATTGTATATGTATATATTTAAAATTGTATCCTCCTATTTATTGTTTGGTTTCTGCTCATTGATAAAAACGTAGCAAAATCCTAAACACAAAAATATATTCTGATTGAACAGTTTTTATTGCATGTACAAAAAAAGTGAAGACAGGATTCAACTTCAGGCAGTATGACTTTAGAGACCACATTCTGCTGACTCTTTAGAAAATATATTAATGTAAGATATATCAGAATGGAAAAAACACATTAGAATATCAAAAGATGTTGAAAAGTAGCTGTTCCTAAATGTTTAGGGTTTCCTCTCACCTCAGTCTCCCAGCTCCCTTCTTTACATGCTTGCATAGTCATAGCATCATTTCTAGAGCCTCCAGAATTTTCTTTTTCCTGGAAACAAGAAAAGAAAGTATAGAATTCTGGATTCATTTACACTCGAGTTTAATTTTTTGTTAAACTTTGTTAAGGAATTTTGCAGTTGGCAAATTTATAGCAAAAGAAGAGCCTTTTACTGAAAAGTTCAGGAAGTGAAGTATAGTCAATGACTAATCAAAAGCAAACTGATTTTAAGAGATAATTGACAAATATAATATTTTAAGACAATAAGCAGTATAAATGGCCTCTATTTGGAAGGAATCCAATTAGTATCATGTGGAGGCAAAACCAACTGTAGAAGTACACAGTATCACCACGTCAGAACTCATTAAAGGTCAAGGAAAGAGTCCGTGTTCCATTTGCAAAGCACATAAATTTCCCATTATTATAAAGGAATGAGTGGAAATGAAATTTACATAAGGACTAAAAAGATTTGTGTACATAGTCATGCAAATGTATCTTACTGGTTATTGTTGTAGCCAACTTTTAGAAAATACAAACACTGGGTTTGTATGCCAACATAAATCTGTCTTCCTAACTTTTCATTCTAACTTGATTGTATTTATGATTATGACTAAAACCACCTGACAGTCAAATTATATTACTCTGGAAGGGTTACATTGGGATAAATCTTAGGCTCTTCTAGTCCAAACCCTTCATATTACAGAAAGGAAACTGTAGCCTGATCAGTTAATAAATGGATATTTTTATAGTTGTTTAACTTGATTTTTTTAAATTACCTTTCTCCTCCATAATCCTCAGACATCGATACAGGTGATGACATTCTGATGAGAAAATTGAGGCAATAATAATAGTGGCTCAACATTTATCCAGAGTCAGTATTTGCTGGGTTTTATGTTACGCATTTTATATAACTGAACACAAAGTAGAGACTGTGAGCTTTGCTTGCCCCTGGCTGTACCTTGTGACTCTGCTTCCAGAGGAGGGGCCGTCTGGTGTCAGCAGCCCGGGGGGACAGGTGAATGCCCTGTGGTTCCTCGAGGTGAGGACTCGAAGGCCAGGGAGTGCTTGCACCTGTGAAACTACAAACCCAGGCGGGGAGGAGATGGGAGCTGTGAGCCCGTCCCTTCCTGGTGCTTGCTGAAAGCTCATGGAAGAGCAGGGCTTTTCTAGGAAGGTTATTGCATATGTGAGGCTTAGTCAAAGGACTTACCATATTTTAACCACAGAACTTGTAAAACCTTTGTTACAAAAAGGCATTTTAAATTGTAAAAAAGTAGGAATTTGCTTTTTTACATAGAATTGAATTTTCTCTGTAAATATTGTGTATGTTCTTTGTTTAATGGGAACATTATTTGTTGGAAAAAGTAGCCTCTGACAGATCTAGTCCCAATGTAGGAATTTTGTTTCTTCCACATCTATGTTTCCTCATTTTATCCTTACAACAGCTCTGTGAGGTCATTTTTTTTTTTCAGGAGAAGAAAACAGGCATGAAGAAATTAAATAATTTATCCTAAATTTAAAGAAGTGGCTAAAATGAGATTTGAGGTCAAGGATCCAAATCATACCCTTGTAATAAGCTACCCATCCCAGCGGGAATAATGTTATCCCTACAAAGGTAAGGGAGTTGAGGTACGGACAGACCCAGGAACTCCTTCCCAGTCACCCAGCTTTAAGAGTGGCAGGGCTGGGATTTGAACCTGGCATTCTGGGTCCAGAGTCTATGTTTTTTCTGACATTCAAGGCTTTAAATCCATGAAGCAGTTGCTTATAGACATTATGCTTTTGCCATAGAGAGTCTGTTTCCCTTATGTTAGCTTCAGTCATTTAGAATTTCTCATACTCTGTCAGATATATTCGTTCTTCCCAGATAATTGATAATTTATATCTCTATATAATCTAAAGAATAATCCATACATTCAATAGGGACAGTAACCCCTCCAGAAGGTGCTATGAAATGTGTCAGGGCATTTGGTATAAAAAGTAGCAGTCAATACCCAGGTGCTGATTTGGAACAACTAGAACTTTGTCACGTGTGGGAGGGACTATTCATGGTGTAAGTGCTTTGGAGAATGGTGGCAATATCTGCTAAAGGGCAAGTGCACGCATGCCCTCTGCCCCGCGTTTCCATACCCTGGTGCATGGCCCCCAGGATGTGAGCCATGTTTGCCTCAAGATGTGCAAGAATGTCCGTGGCAGCTCTCTTCCCAGGAGCCCACACTGGGAGTCACCCAAACGTCCGTCAAGTGAGAATGAGCAGAAGTGTGCTGCGTACGACAAAAGGGACAAATCTCAGGAATATAATGCTGAGCATAAGAAGCCCTGGCTCCATTTATGTGAAGTTCAACAGCAAAATTAATCCGTGGTGTTAGAAGTCAGGACCGAGTTTACCTGATGGAGGATGTAGTGGCTGGGGACGGAGTGCGGGCAGTGGGAGCTCGATGGTGCCAGTAAGTTTCTGTTTCTTGACCTGTGTGTTCACTCTGTGAAAAATCTGTCAAGCTGTATTCTTAGGATGTGTGCACTTTTATTGATGTGCAGTATGTTTCAGTAAAGTGTTTATCTAAAAATACCTCAAAAACGAAAAGAAAAAAACAATTACAACAATGACTGGGGGGTGGTGGTACTGGGATTTTATGGGTAGGGGGTCGAGGATGCTCGATTATTCCAAAGGGTTGGACAGAGTAAAAATAGTGAGTTTTCCAGGTTTGCCAGTACCGAGTACATCTAGAGCAGATTCCATCTTTGTTCCCCCAGAACTTGCTGAAGCTTCTTCAGTTGTTTGAAAGACCACATCACCACCAGCAGCACCACTCGTGGGATTCGCGCCCCAGCTCCACGTGCTGACTCGGGAGTGTTTGCGGCTGACACATTCCCGGTGCCGCACATCGTGGCTGCTTCTGTGGACATGATGTGAACATATATTGGGAGTAAATTCCACATTTTATTATACAGACAGAACATAATTCAGATTTTTAAAAATTATGCGTGTAGGTAACTGTTTTATCCAGGAGTCTATTTTCAGAATAAAAAAGAGAACATTAAAATATTTGCAATAAAAGGTGGGGGTGGGGGCTGAGAACCTCGGATGTATATAACACAGTTCACTTGTCACGGACACTAACTTCTCATGCACAAACTCAGTTGAGCTAAAAATATAATTCATTTTTTTCTTTTCTCTCTCTAATTGTCTCAAGCCAACCTCTGCCTAGTGGCATGAAGTTGACTTGCGTTATCTCTGTCAAATCAGGATCCTAGATGCGTTCGTGGTCCCTCCCCACACCACCCCTCTTGAGGCTGGATGCAGCACGCGGGCATTTGGAGGGCCATGTGTCTGGCCCTTGGTTGTCATCTGTCCAGAGCTCACTGGCGTTGGTGTCCACTGACATCACCTGAGGCATTTGCAGTCCCACTGTTCTCTGGCTGTTCAGTCCTTTTTGTACTCTGGCGTCTTCCGTCAGGTCCCCCGGTTCTCTCGGGGGGACATCAGAGGGCTGCCTCCTCCATCACTGGGCAGGCTCAGTGACTCTGACTAACGACGACCTGCTTTACTTCCCAGCCCAGAGGGAACCTCGTTTTCCTGGGAGCTACAGAAAGCAAGAGCTAGGCTTTTTCTTTCTGAATTCTGTAATTCTCAAGGGGATCGTTTTCCAGACGACTAGGTAATAGTGCCATTTCTCAGGGGTATCTTCCGACGTCTACCTCTGTGATTTCTTCTCCTTTTAGCCAGATCCTCCAGCCCTCCCAATATGGGGAGGTGGGGCTGGGTCAGATTATGCCTTTGAATGTAGATTTTACATCTTTGGAATGCACAGTCTAGGAATTATCTTGTTCTCTGTGCCTTTGTGGCTTTCCATCCTGTGATACACTGGAGTCCAAGGGTCTTCTTTGAACTGAAGTAAGGAGCAAAGGGGGAAAAAAGAGGTAAAAACAACAACTACAAAGCAAAACCTCTGCATTAATACCTGAACTGTTATCCTGATACTTTTATAGTAAGGAACTTAAGGCTCCCAAATTTTGCAACCAATTTGGGGCAACACAGATCTTCCTGGTTTCCTGGCTCCTCATTCAGTTCTCTTTTTACTGCTCAGTGGTATATGCTTTGGGTGTCTTATATGATTTAGTGATTTACTGTTAATGAAATTGAATTTTTTTTTTATGATTTCACAGCAGGTAGGATATCTTTACTGATAAGATACATCCCTCCCATTGGGTGTAATATAAAACTCTTCTTTGCTGTACCACCAGATTTTCTCCTTTTGTTCTTACTGTCTTCCTGACTGGTAGAGGAAAACTGAGGTTGGGCCTTCATCTGCCTACTGGAGTCCTTTGTAAGCTGGGGAAATTCAGGTGTGGAGTAAGCCACTGGTGTTGGTGTGTGGGGACAGCCCACTGGATGCTGGAAGTCAGTGGAACCCGGAAGAGAAAGGAGAGGACCTTGCCATGTGTCCCAGAGCAGGCACTAGGCCAAGGAACCTGAGGCCTGCTGCAGGCAGCACCGGAACCGCTGAAAACTGTGGGAGAAAGCATTGTCTTGCTGACACCTTGACTTTGAACTTCTCACCTCAGAACTGTGAGCCAGTAAGTTCCCACTGTTTAAGCCAATCCATTGTAGGGTGTCTGTCTTAGGGAAACAAGGGCAGTCACTAAGAAGGAAAAAAAAATCATTTCTATATTGGCCAGGAAATTTTTACTTAAAATGTTTGCAAACTGAGTGAACTTAGTAGTCATTTCTGGGTAAAACTCATATGCTTTAAGGGGAAAATGAAATTGCCCTTTCCTTAACTTCTTATTTTACTGTTTTATCCTATTGTACTTTGTCAACTGTTGTCTTAGACTTCTGTCTAACTAGTATTTAAAAAATTTTTTTTCCTCCACAGGATTATATGTTTGTTTTCCCTATATTTAATTTTTCATGTTTTGTATTAAGAATTAACAAGGTATTCAGAAAAATGTTTTCAGTTGTTATAAAGTGTTGTTGGTTGTCATGATATTACTTGGTCTCTGAGAGCCTTTGAAAGTTTTAAAACCAGCGTGACATCTTAATTGCGTATATGACAATATATGATGAACTCTGATATATTGTTTGATTAACATTCAAGTGTTAACATTATTTCCCATTTGATACTTTTGGTCTTAGGTATATAAAGTACTTTCCATGTATTACTCTTCATCTTGCCTAACTAAAGCAATGAACAGCCATTGATAATATTCCCTTATATTTATATAGTATTTTTCTCTTTTTGAATTGCTTTTATATTTACCACCTCATTTTACTCCCAAAACAATTATGAAGCATGCAGAATGGGCAATATTATCTCTATTTTAAAAATGAGAAAATGAACATAAAGAGGTTATTCTCAGGCCTAAAGTAACACAGGAGGTTTGTGAGAGACCAGTGAAAAATCAGGCATTGATGTTTCTTTACACAATTTACTTAATTGGGTCCCAAAGTTTATATTTCATCTTTACTAACTAAATTATAGACAACTGAACTGAAAACTCATTCAGTGTCTTGAGGGATTCCCCACACCTGGAACAATATCTGGCATAACGGTGGCAGGGACTCAGCCAAAAGTTCTTGTTAGCTTAAAAGGTGGTATAGACGGGCAGTTCCCGTTTGCAGTGGTGTTTGCACACTCCCTTACCCACAGTCACAAGTGCCGTGAACGCAGCGGACTATGCGCTTCGATTCTTGCACTGTCCCTGCTCTAAGGGCAGGACTACTCCCTTTACTGGTGACAGCAGAGGTTAGAAAAGGCTAATTAAATTTTCCTATCAAATATGATTAAATAAAAAAGCTACTCAAATAAAAACACGTGAATATCCTCATGTGTTCCTTCCCCTTGTGTGGCCTGTCGTCCCCAGAGAGCCTCTGCTGCAGACGCCCCATGCTTCCGAGAGGACGGCTCGCTGGCCGGCCCTGCCCGGTGGCTTCCCCGCGGCGGTGGCCACGTGGGCGAGGCTGCCACAGCCCCCCTGGTGCTGCCTGGCACAGGGAGGGCTCGGTTTGGCCCCCACACTGCAGGTTGGTGCAGATTTGGGTGGCTCAGCCCTGCTGTCCCCATCACACTTTCCTGCTTCCTGGTGTAAGTTATATGCTTTTGGAAAGGATTTGTAGCTGCAATCCCTGTAGTTGAAAGAACCATATGAACCTTGCAGACTGTAGTATGTTTGAAGCTCTAATTCAGCAGTGAGCGATCTGGAAGCTCCAGAGGCCTCCAGCCAAACCTGACCCCAGCTCGAGGGCATGGCACAAAGGGAACCGGTAGAAAGGTTGGCCTGAGAGAAATATCCTTGAGAACCTCCAGATACTTCTAAAACCATTACTTGCAAAAGGATTTAAGTAATTGTTCAAAGGGAATCTGTTTTCAAAAGGAGTGCCTTTTAGGGAGTTTTGGCCACTTCAGTTTAGTTGATTCCACCTACAATCTCGAAATTGCTTTTCAACTTTGCTGTGTTTTTTTTTTCTCTTTCTAGTCATTTTTTCCCTTGTTTTCTGAGGTATTGAAATGACTTGTATCTTACAACATTTTAATTGCTCTTTTTTGCTTACTGGTTGAAAGGTGGCTTTCGATGATAAATGAACAGGATCACAAACTTGGAGCTGGTAAGAATTTCTTCCAGAAGCTAACAGGCTATTTAAAGAGAGCTGACGTCCCCCCCCCCCACTTTTTTTTGGAAGCAGTAAGCAAGAATGTACTCTACTTCATTTACAGGAGAATGACATATTGGCCCGTGTATGGCCTATTTATTTTGTTACTAAATAAATGTATACATAAAGTTATATTTTTACTGCCATCAAAAATAGTTATTATCTCCAAAGAGTATCTTTTGGCCTTTTATTTTTGTCCTAACTCATTACTGATATGAATTTCAAGCTCCTATTACAAAAAATATTTGCCTTTCTACTAGATCTTTGCATAATTTAAATTTTTCCTGCTCATTTCTAGATCCCTTCAGCAAGAATGCTCACGAATCTAGCCATGGTAGCTTTACTCTGGAATTAATATCGAGCAAATAACTTCAATATATATTTTGTAAAGTAAAATTCAAGCATTCATAATACATAAGATATTTCCTAATGGGAAACATAATACAGAGTGTTTTATTATAACCTAAGTAATTCTAGAGAATAAAGTATTAGCTTAGATGCTAATGATTACAGTGTTCTCAGCATATTACTGTTTTCTGTCTTTTCCTTCTTTCTGCAATATTTCTTAAGTGCCAGACTACTGACTTTTCAAGAGATAATAAACATGCAATTCTATCTGCTAAATGAGTGGACTTGCATTACCCTTAGTGAAGGAATGACATCATTGATCATCTGGTAAGAGTTCCGCAATGATTTCTGGAGTAACATATACTGCAAGCAGTCTCTACTGGATCCTCTCCAAAATCGCTATTGAAACACTGATGAAGGCATTTAAAAACGGCATAAATGATGACAGTGTAGCAGTTCCCCAGACACAAGGCTAACAGCAGTCAGCTCCCGGCCAGCCTTGGAAACAGTTTCTCCGAGCTCAGAGCTAACAGGGCTGTGATGAAGAATGCAGTCTCAAGCCCACATGAGGGGCCCTGCTCAGTCAGGGAGTGCAGCCCCCACCGGCCGTGGGAAGGGCCTGACGATGGCCAGTGCTCACCAACAGCCAGGAGGAAAGACCTCCCAACACACAAGTTATCAGAAGGATCCTCAGGAGGTGTGGGGACGTTCTCAAACCCAGTCCATCCCTGTGGGCGGGAGCCCTCGTGATGGGGCCCTCTGATGAGGCTACTTCAGTCCAGGTGTGGCTTAGGATGGGTCTTAACCTATCACTGGATGGTTTATGGGGAAGGCCACAGAAAGAAGCTGTGGGAGCAGCCAGAAGCTGGGAGTCCATGAACCCAGAAGAGAAAGGAGAAGAGGCCACCATGTGATGGAGGAGACCAGGACCCCAGAGCACACAGCCTTCCGGGGAAACCATCGCCTTGACAATGCCTCGAATGTCTACTTCTATGCTCCTCAAAACATGAGCCACTAAATCACCATTTTTAAAGCCAATCCACTGTGTGGTATTTCTTTTAGCAGCAAAGAAATTAAAAGGTTTATGCCTCAGAAGTAGTTTTAAATTATTTTAGGGCAAATCTGTGGACTAAAAGATGGTCCTCACTCACACCAACAAAGTTTAGAAGGAAGCCTGAAAAGGAATCAAGCTGATTTCAGATAACTACATACCAGAAAAACATCCAATAGTATTTAAGGAATTCAAAAAAGTGTAGCACCCGAAAGGTTTAGCATCCGATGAAAAATTAACAGGCATTCAAGAAGCGGGGAAAATCAATCAATAGAAACTGACCAAATGGACAGGGATAATTAATTAGCATATGATGATGTAAAATAGCAGTTAGAAACATGCTTTGTATATGCCAGATAGAAGACAGCTACGTGAACACAGGGAGAAGTGAAATGGAAACTATAAAAGAAGATCTGAATATATGTTGTAGAGATGAAAACTATAATAACTAAAATGAAAATTTTATGATTGAATTTAACCCAAGACCAGACACTGAAGAAAATTTAGCAATAAAAACTTGCCACACTGAAGAAAATTTAGCAATAAAAACTCTCTATGATGAAACAGAGAAAACAATGAACAGAACTTTAGTTGCCTATGGGAAAATATTAAACACGTGCACACATGCACAAACACACACACACATTTGGTGATCCAGAAGGGGATGAGACAGAAGCACATTTGAAATAATGGCTGAAAAATTTTCCAAATTGATGAAAATTACAAGCCTAGAAATCTAAGAAACTGAAGCAACCTCAGTAGAAGAAACACACTTGTCCTTCAGTAAGGGACAAAAATCCAATTATTAGAAACCACTAACAAAGAGAAAATTTTAAAGCAGACAGAGAAAAAAGGTACATAATGTACAGAGGAACAAAGATAAAGCCAGAAGGTGATAGAGTGACATCTTTAATGTTCTGAAAGAAAAAACTTCAGAATTCTATATCCAGAAAATTAACTTTCACAAAATAATGGTAAAATAAAGACTTGTCCAGACAAACAAAAGCTGAGAGATTTCATTGTCAACCTTCCTGAGTTACAAGAAATATTAAAGGACCTTTGTATGGCAGAAGTAAGATGACTGATAAGTATAGATGTATATTGCAAACCCTAGAACAGCTGCTGAAACATAAAGCAATTACAGCTAATAAACCAATGATGGAGGTGAAACATAATCATAAAAATTCAATTAATCCCAAATAAGGCAGGAAGAGGAAAAAATAAAGTATATATGTGACAAATAGAAAACAAATAATAAAATGATAGATTTAAACCCAACCATGTTAATAATTATATTAAACGTAAATGTTTTAAGCATACTATGGTAGATTGAGTTATGAACCCCAGGAAAATGTTCTTAATCTTAATCCATTCTGTGAGTGTGAACCTATTGTCAATAGGACCTTTTGAAGATGGTATTTTTAGTTAAGGTGCAGCCAACTAAATCGGAATGGGTCTTGATTTTTACTTCCATGATTGGTTTATTAGTTGTAATTGCTTTATGTTTTAGTGGCTGTTCTAGGGTTTGCAATATACATCTATACTTATCAGCCAACTTTCAAATAATATTATACCATTTACTTACATACAAGAAACTGACGACATTATGCGTTTATTCCCCACCTGCTGTGTGTTATGCTACCGATGGCATATAATCTCACTACAGGAGGCCTTATAGAGAGGGAGCCACGGGAAGCAGCCAGAGCCCGGAAGTCAACAGGACCTGGAAGAGAAAGGAGAGGAAGCCACCATGTGCATGGCCATGGAACGGAAAGCAGAGGAAACCCCAAGATTGCTGGCCAGCCAGAGAGGAAGCAAGCTTTACAGTCTCTGAAACTGGGAGCCAGTAACTTCCTCTTGTTAAGCCAGCCCACAGCGGGGTACTTGTCCCAGCAGTCTGATAACTGAGGCCCACGCAGATAACGGTGCAGGGATCTAGGGCTCCACAGAAAATAATGTGGAAAATTTCGGACAGCTACATGGAAGTTTGTGTAGCCTGCATATGTTTCTTCATGGAAAGTGATTGCTGAATTCATTTTTAGGAATATGTAGCTCTAAAATAACACTGCTTAGTTTGTGAATATGGTGTGTGTTTTTATTTGGGAGGATTTTATACAAATGTTAAAGAATGAGAAATCTTAAAATTTGGAAGGCATGCAGTTGTAGTTTCGTTTTGTTTCTGTGATTTTCAGCATCATAATCTCTTAATAGTTGGAGGCGATCATCTTTTATTAATTTTAGATTTTGTCTGTGGCTAAGCAAGAGTAAAAAACATAGTTCATCTGTTCCATTGTTAGGGTCTGTTCTGGATAAGAAGTTGAATTCCCAAGACAAGGCTCTCGACTGAGAATACCTTCTAAAATTATTTTTTGGACAACAGCATCTCTAGACCAGCTGCTTGGTAGCTAATGGGTAATAGGTTCAAAGATTTCTCAAAAGACATTTTCCTTTTTGTAGCAAATAAACAGATTAAAGTGTTTGGTTGAAACATATAGCTTAAATTGGGTATATGACAACTGTGGCAACCCGTGGCCTGAGCAAAACAGGCCTGCAGATCTTTGGGGCACAGCAGTCTGCATGACCTAGGTAGCTAAATGTTTAACCTATTGTCTTCCAAGCTAGTAAAGAAAAAAAAAAAGGTCAATTGACCTTAACACGTAACTTTATGCAAGCAGGCAGGAAGTGAGAGGCTCTTAGTCTCACAAAAAGAGCAAAATGTGATTGTTTTAGTGTTATTCTAGTCCTTCCTATACCACCCTCCAGGTCAGAATGACCTATTCCTGCATCTATGCTCCCCCCACCCTTAGGAAGGCTTTTGTCTTAAACCCTAATAAAAGGCTTTCGGTTGTCTTCCCTGCGAACGTGATGCCTGCCTGGCCTGAGAGAGCCATCATGGTCTCTCCACGACTTCTCACCCTGTAAGTAAGCCCTGAATAAAAGTTTGCGTATCAGAAAATGCTCGTTGTCTTCTTTAGCCTTTAGACTGGCATGGCCCTCTTGGGCTGCGACAGACAACACAAAGAATTTAATGGATTTTATGTTTTAGTAGCTATGGAAGTGTGGTCTTGCAGTCTGAGATCAGGAATATAAGCCAAATCTATTCAGACTTCCAGCCACAAATATATTAATTACTTTGCCTTCTCACTTCTTATTTGTAGTTCTTTTAATTCTCATTTTTTTCCTGGTGATCACAAAATTTAAATTCTTCATAGTTCACTGTCCAGAAAAATTCCAATAGGTACGTAATTCCAGATATTCATTTCCCAAAATTTTAATAAAATTTTTCTCCACTTTGAAATCCTAAAATGACTTCTAATTTCTGGGGGAATGAGACTAGAATTCAGGACTTGTTAAAAGCCTCTAACAAGTTGTTTCCTACTTTAATACCTGCCATATTTACCTTTAAAATGTGGGGGTTCCGTACCATTTGCCATCCGTAAAACAGGTGCTGTGATTACACACCAGAGAAGTGTGTTGCTGCCCTCGTAGAATCATTCCACGCCAGCCCTTTAGGGCAGTGCAGCACACAGCACCCCGGGGCTGCAGGAAAAGTCAGTCTGCATTTTTAAAAATGATTTTATTTGAGTTACTTTTATCTGACATGTAAATTTTATAAGTAAATTTGCCTTTAGCTATGTTCTTAATTTTAAAGGAAATCTACCATGCTTTTTTTTTTTGCTTGAGCTAATTTGAGCAATATCATTATGAGTTAATTATCATGAAGTTTTGAGTAAAATCAACCTGTTTTAAAAAACATGCTATTTCAGGAGGAGCTAAGATTGCAGCACAGAGAGGAGTGGAAGACTGTTAGTCCCCCCCAGAACAATTCATAAGTGACCAAAAAACTATTAAATAACCTGGAATAACTGTGGGAAGACAAACGTGACTGTCCACTCATCATCCACCAACCGAATGCCTGACATTGCAGCATAAAATCTGTAAGTAAAACTGCGAACCTGTGCTGAGAGTCGAGAGCCGAGGGCCCCTTCCTCACAGAAGCCGCGTGGTGCTGGACAGCAGCACTCTCTCAGCCCAGCTCTAACTGGGGTTTTAATGTTAACTGCTCAATATAGAGAGCGAATCCTCAACAAGGAGACAGAGGCTTTTGGTGACAACTGATCTTGGGAGAGTCAGGGGACATATCTGTCTCAGGACGGGGAGCCCAGAGGATCGGGTGCTATCTCTGGCTGACAGGTGAACCTGGGAGCTTTTCTGTCCCTTTCTCTCCCTGTGGAGAAAACCTCAGCCATTTTCAGCCTGCAGACCTTTGCAGTAAAGACAGCCTCAGCCATTTTAACATCAAAACACTTTGATCAGCAGAGTCAGA
>PVKY010000047.1:0-99876 GCA_004027775.1 Bradypus variegatus | reverse complement strand
TTCAGGTTTCCTCCACAGAGAGAAAGGCACAGAAAAGCTCCCAGGTTTACCCATCAGCCAGAGATAGACCCTGATCCTCTGGGCCCCTGTCCTGAGACAGATATGTCCCCCAACTCTCCCAAGGTTAGTTGTCGCCAAAAGCCTCTGTCTGCTTGTTGAGCATTCGCTGTCTGTATTGGGCCGTTAACATTAAATCCCCAGTTGGAGCTGGGCTGAGAGAGCACCGTGCAGCTTCCGTGAGGGAGGGGCTCCCAGCTCTCAGCTCCCGGCTCCCGGCTCCCGGCTCCCGGCTCCCGGCTCTCTGCTCTCAGCGTGGGTCCGCAGTTTTACTTACAGATTTTATGCTGTGATCTCAGGCATTCCTCCCAGTTCAGGTTGCTGGGTGATGAGTGGACAGTCACGTTTGTCTCCCCGCTGTTATTCCAGGTTATTTCCTAGTTTTTTGGTCATTTATAAATTGTTCCGGGGGGACTAACAGTCTTCCACTCCTCTCTATGCCGCCATCTTAGCTGTTCCCCTCGAGATTAATTTTTCACTGGAAACCTTTCTTGTATTTTTTCAGTTTTCTGCAATATATTACTTATTCAAAATAAATATAACCAAAAATAAATAAATATAATGACAAACTTTAAAACACTGAAAGAGAAAACAACGTATCTTTAGGCCTCATATAAACTGGAGACTGCCAGCCTGTGACCCCCACCTTGTCCAGTTCGACTCTCATATCATAAGGAAACTGGCATACAATAAGGTGAAATGACTCACCTTAGGTCATCAGGAATCAGAGGTGTCACTGTCACCAGGGGTCTAATTATGACTCTGGAGCCCACAGTTTTAGTACAGTAAACACATCCTTGCTGATATAAAGTAATGCAATAAAAAAGGCAATCAACTATGTAGTGATGAATGCACAACTATATGATGACACGGTGAACAAATGATTGTACACTTTGGATGAATGTATGGTATGTGAACATATCTCAATAAAACTGCATTAAAAAAAGGCAATCCAGCTTTACTAGTTATTAGGGAGATGCAAATTAAGACCCAATGAGATACCATCTCACACCAGTTAGAGTGGCTTCCATTAAACAAAGAGGTAACTACAAATGCTGGAGATGATGTGGAGAAACTGGAACTCTTATTCATTGTTGGTGGGACTGTATAATGGTTCAACCAGTCTGGAAGACAGTCTGGTGGTTCCTTAGAAAACTAGATATAGAGTTACCCTTCAATCCAGCAATCGCTCTTCTTGGTATATCCCAGAAGATCTTAAAGCAATGATACGAGCAGATATCTGCACGCCAATGTTCATAGCAGCAATATTCACAATTGCCAAGAGATGGAAGCAACTCAAATGTCCTTCAACAGATGAGTGGATAAATAAAATGTGGTATATTCACACAATGGAATCCTACACGGCTGTAAGAAGGAATGATGTCGTGAAACATATGACAACATGATGAACCTTGAAGACATAATGCTGAGTGAAATGAGCCAGGCACAAAAAGAGAAATACTATATGTTACCACTAAGGTGAACACTAAAAAATGTAAAATAAATGGTTTATAATGTAGAATGTAGGGGACCTAGCAATAGATTGCAATTAGTGAAGGGGGAATGATAATCTAATAAGAACAGATAAGTTATTGTGGATAAATTAAACATTCTGGAAATGCTCAGGAATGACTATGATTTGTTATTTCTGGTGGGTATGGTAGGATCAAGTTCACAGAAATATAGTTATCTTAGGTTATCTGTTTTTTTTATTCCTTTTCTGGGTTATAGTCTGTCTATTTTCTTGGAGTAGAATAGGAACTTGTTGGAAGTAATTCTAGGATATTTGTTTATTCTTATTCCTTTGTTTTGGCTTTTAATTCTAGGGTATTTATTTATTCTTATTCCTTTGTTTTGGCTTTGTTTGAAATGGTTTTTTATTGTCTGTTTTTTTAATTTTTTGAGAAAGTTAATTTAGAAAAAGAAACAATGAAAAAAAATATGCAGAACTCCCCCCGAGGAGCTGGGGGAAAATGCAGAGGCGTTGGACTTCCTCACCCGGATGGCTGCTGATGTTCTCACAAACACTGAGGACTGGTGGGTTAATGTGCCAAACCCTCTATCACCGGACTTGCCTTTTAGAAGCCTGTTACTGCAAAGGAGAAGCTGGGCCTGCTTATAATTGTGCCTAAGAGTGTCCCCCTGAGTAGCTCCTTGTTGCTCAGACATGGCCCCCTCTCTCTCTCTCTCTCTAACTAAGCCACCCCAGCACGTGAGCTCAGCACCCTCCCCCCATCTGGGATCTGACTCCCAGGGGTGTAAATCTCCCTGGCAATGCAGGATATGACCCCTGGGGATGAATCTGGACCCGGCATTGTGGGACTGAGAACATTTTCTCCACCAAAAGGGGGATATGAAATGAAATGAAATAAAGCTTCAGTGGCTGAGAGATTTCAAATGGAGTTGAGAGGCCACTCTGGTGGACATTCTTACACACTGTATAGATAACACTTTTTAGGTTTTAATGTATTGGAATAGCTAGAAGTAAATACCTGAAACTATCAAACCCCAACCCAGTGGCCTTGGTTCTTGAAGACTGTTGTATGATAACATAGATTACAAGGGGTGACAGGGTGAACTGGAAAACCTTGTGGATCTCACTCCCCTTATCTAGTGCATGGATGGATGAGTAGAAAAATAGGGGCAAAAAAATTTAAAGGAAAAATAGGGCGGGAGGTGGGGGGGACGATTTGGGTGTTCTTTTTCATTATTTTTTTAAATTCTTATTATCACTTTTTCTGGTAAAAAAAGGCAATCAACTGACAATAATTGCAAAGGGATTGGGAAGGAGACTGTTTTAGTTTCCTGTTGCCACTGCAACAAATTACCACAAATTTAGTGGCCTAAACAATGCAAATTTATTCTCTTATAGTTCTGGAGGTCACTCGTCTGAAATCCGTTTTGCTCAGCTGAAGTCAAGGTGACATCAGGGCTGGTGCCTGTGGAGCCTGAAGGGGTTTCCAGTCAGCTAAAGCTGCCGGAGTGAAATATACCAGAAATGGATTGGCTTTTACAATGGGGGGTTATTAGTTCACAATTAGCAGTTCTAAGGCCATGAAAATGTCCCAATTAAGGCATCGACAGGACAATACCTTGTCTGAAGAAAGGCTGCTGGCATCTGGTGCTCCTCTGTCATATAACAAGGCACGTGGCTAGAGTCTGCTGGTCCTCTCCCAGGTTTAGCTTCTGGTTTCTGTGGCTTTCTGCAAAATATCTCTGGGCTTCTCTTAGCTCCTGTGGGTCCTCCTTGCTTCACCTGGGGGCAAACTCTGAATTACTTATTTTAGCTTCTCTCCAAAATGTCTCTCTCAGCCTCTCTGAGCTCTCTCTCTCTCTCCGTGAGCTCTCTTAAAGGATTCAGTAAAGGTTTAGGACCCACCTTGAATGGGCAGGGTCACAGCTCCATGGAAACAACCTAATCAAAAGGTCCCACCTACAATAAGTCTGCCCCCATAAGATTGGATTAAAAGAACAAGGTCTTTTATGGGGTACATAATAGATTCAAACCAGCACAAGGGGAGAATCCATTTTGTTGTGTTTTTCAGCTTCTAGCAGCCACCTCCATTCCTTGGTTTGTGGCCCCTTCTTCCATCTTCAAAGCTCATCCCTCCATCTCTGCCTCCGTCTCACATGGCCTCTCCTCTCCTCTCGTCAGCTCTCCCTCTGCCTTCCTCTTACGAGGACACATTTAGGTCCTACTCAGACGGTCAGGATCCTCTCCCCATCTCAAGACCCTTAACTTAATCACATCCGCAAAGTCCCTTTTACCACATAAGGGAACTTCCACAGGTCCCAGGGATTAGGAACTGGATATCTTTGGGGGCCACCATTCAGCATATCACAGAGACCAGACACAAATCAGATTCCAACATGTTTCGGAGGACAAATCAGGTGAGGATGTAGGGACAGGGATAGAGCAGAGACCGGGGGGGAAGACAGTCCATCGTTTATAACAGAGAACACTCCCCATCACCTACAGATACCAACTGTTCTGGTTTGCTAAAACTGCTGGAATGCAATATACCAGAAATGGGTTGCTTTTTCAATAGGTTTTATTAAGTTACAAATTTAAGTAAGGCCATGAAAATGTCCCAATTGGGGCATCAACAAGACAAAAACTTCTCTGAAGAAAGGCCGATGGCATCCGGGGTTCCTCTGTCACATGGTGAATCTGCTGATCCTTCTCTCCCGGCTTCTATTTTCAATGACTGTCTCCAAATGTCTCTGGGTGTTTCCATTTTCAAAATGGCTCTCTCTGTTTCTGTCGGTTCTTCTTGCTTCTCCCAGGGTGTTTTCTTTTCTAAGCTCTCTCTCTCTGTCAGCTCTCTTAAAGGAGTCCAGTAAGATCCACCTTGACTTACTTGGGTGAGTCACATCTCCATGGAAACAACCTAATCAAAAGGTCCCACCCATAACAGGTCTGTACCCACAAGAATGGATTAAAAGAACATGGCATTTTCTGGGGTACATAACAGTTTCAAACCAGCACACCAACTTTGTCCCTCATTCGAGAACATCAAGGGATGAGCAAGGATCACCAAGTAGGAAAAGAAAGCCAGCACTGAGCAAGACAGAGACCAAAGTAAATAGGCAATTCAGGGCCTTAGCTTGCCAGAGCTGCTGACATATACCACACAGGGAGTTGGTTTAAACAAGAATTTATAGCTTCTCGGTTTGGGAGGCTAAAAGCTCTAAATCAAGGCATCAGCAAGGCCATGCTTTCTCTTTGGAAGTCTGTGGCATTCTCGTGCTGGCTTGCTGTGTTCCTTGAGGTTACTTGGCTTGTATTTCTATCCCCCTTCACATGGCAAATCTCTCTCTCCTTGGGTCTGTTTTTCCAGTTTCAGCTTCAGTAACACGGCTTAAGGCTCACCCTGATTCAGTGGAGCACACCTGAACTAGTAGCACATCTTGAAAGGGACCTGTGTACACATAGGTTCACACCCCCAGGAACGCACAGAATAAGATGACGAACACACCTGTTTTGGGGGTACGTAATTCAGTCTACCACAGGGCACAGTCGAGATCCGCAAACTGCATTTGGTTACATCTCTTCAATCCCTTTTCTGGTTTTTCATACTGTGCCAGTTTGAATGTATTGTGTCCCCCAAACACCATTATCTTCGATGTAATCTTGTGTGGGCAGACGTTACCAGTTTTGATTAGATTTCTTTGAGTGTTTCTTTAGAGATGCACCCCACCCAACTGTAGGTGATAACTCTGATGAGATAATTTCCATGGAGGTGTGGCCCCACCCATTTAGGGTGGGCCTTTATTGGTGGTACCACATAAATGAGCTGATGGGCAGAGGCAACTCAGT
This sequence comes from Bradypus variegatus, assembly GCA_004027775.1. Taxonomy (NCBI): domain Eukaryota; kingdom Metazoa; phylum Chordata; class Mammalia; order Pilosa; family Bradypodidae; genus Bradypus; species Bradypus variegatus. Next base: position 94,499 of record PVKY010000047.1, on the reverse strand, counting down.
GCAGCTGTGAGTGATGTTTTGAAGAGGAGCTACAGCCAAGAGGGACACTTTGAAGAAAGCACAGGAGCTGCAGATGAGAGACAGTTTGAAGACAGCCATTGGAAGCAGACTCTTGCTCCGGAGAAGCTAAGAGAGGACAAATAACCCAAATGCAACTAAAAGTGACATTTTTGAGGAACTGCAGCCTAGAGAGGAACGTCCTGGGAGAAAGCCATTTTGAAACCAGAATTTTGGAGCAGACGCCAGCCACATGCCTTCCCAGGTAACAGAGGTTTTCTGGACACCATTGGCCATCCTCCAGCGAAGGTACCCAATTGCTGATGTGTTACCTTGGACACTTTATGGCCTTAAGACTGTAACTGTGTAACCAAATAAACCCCCTTTTATAAAAGCCAATCCATCTCTGGTGTTTTGCATTCTGGCAGCATTAGCAAACTGGAACATATACCTTGACTTTTTTGAAGAATTCAGGCCAGTTATCTCACGGATGCCCCACATTCTGAATCTGTCCCACCGTTTCCTCACTATTAGATTTGGGTTAAACATTTTTGGCAAGAATCCTACAACGGTGATTTTGTGTGCTCATTGGATCACATCAAGAGACAACTGATGTCCAGTCATCCCATATACTGGTGATGCTGTTTGATCCCTGGGTTGGGAAGGTGTATGCTAGGCCCTCCTCCCTGGGAGGGACATTTTCCCCTTTGTAATGATAAATCATCTGCTGGGTCATCATTTTGAATTGTGTGAATATCCTGTTCCCCAACAACGTTTTACCAATGTCTTTAAGCATCGTTTGATAATCCAGGTATTTTACTGAGACCCTCTATGGTTTTTTTTCTAATGTATCTGTAATAAACAGGTGTTCATTGTTAAAAAAGTGCTTAATCCCCATAAAAGTACATAGTTCTATATAGTCTGTATCTAGTTCACAGAGGTACTTGAAAAATAGCAATAAATATATGTGTGTGTATATATATATATATATCATCCCAGTGTCACATCACAATCTCTTATCTGCAAACCTATGAAAAACAAAGTTTCCTCATAAAGTAGATTCCCAAACCCTTTAAGCAGTAAGGCTGGACTGAACTGCCTTTCATCTGTTTATGACCTAAGCATGTACGCTTCTTTATATGCACTTTTTTTTAAAGCACATTTTTCTGCTGGTACTATTAACTGTAGTTCATGGTTGAACTCAGGGCTCACTGTTGGTGTTATGCAGTTCCATGGATTTTTAAAAATTTTATTCTGGTAACATATGTACAAGCTAAAATTTCCCCCTTTTAACCATTCAAATAGATAATTCTGTGCTGTTAAGTTCAAAATATTGTGCCACATCTATGCAGACTTTGAAGCTAAATTATCACGTGATTGTGGAGTTCTGTCCCTACCCTGCCCGGCAGATGGCAAGACCCTGTACATGTTATACACATTCTAATACCTCCTAAAATCCAAAAGAAGAAAAAAAAATCCGGAATGCAAAACAATAAAATCCTCAGCCTTTTGGATAAGGGACTGTTTATAGACAATTATTTTTCAACCCACAGCAGAAAAGTCTTCCAAAGGCGGCTGGTACACACAGCGCCGTCCTCACGGTGGCGCTCTGGTGCCCGGCCGAGGCTTCCACTCCCCAGGAGGCCCGGGGGGATCTGAGCTCACCCCCAAACCCGCGCCAAGCAAGCGACTCCACGCAGAAACTCCGCGTCTCTGGGCCTCAGTTTCTCCGGAGAGGAGCCCGTGGGGTCGTGCGTATCAGGCGTTCAGCGCAGAGCCTGATGTGAGCGAGCGCTTCGGGGTAACTTCCACTGTGACAATGATTTACTCGTGCGCGGGAGACCTGGCGTCCTGCGACTGGCTCTGGGGTGTCTTAAAGTCAGTTAACGCGAAGACCCCAAGAGCAGAGATTAAGGTCCTGACCCAAACCCCAAACCTTACTAGTATGGAACCTCCGGATTAATTAATTCAGTGGTCTACAACTGATGGGGGGTGGGAGGGGATTCCTAAAACGAGAGAGCACAGTTTTATCCTGGCTGCCTAGACACGTGGTGGAGGCGCTCGACCCAAGAGCCGGCCTGGACCTCTGAGACTCCACCCTTGGGGCTCAAGGTAAATACGAGAAAGTCCCCGCGGGTAGAGACTTTTATCCAAATGTTTCTAAGCAGGCGCTGGGTTCCGCAGAGGGAAGCCACCCACCAGCTGGACAGACAGCACGGAGGTTAGGGATGGAGGAGACTGCCTTAGGCAGGAGGAGGAATGGGAAGGAAACAGAATACGGGTCGGAGGGGAGAAGAAGAGGCGCTAGGACCTTCCCACAGCGGGAGGCTCTCGGGTGGGTGGAGCTTGCGGCGAGGGGGTGCCTGGGCCGTGCGCCCCCGGGACCCGGGTCGCTGAGCGCGGGGCGGGAAGGGAAGGGTCACCACGCGCAGGCCTCCGGAGACAGAGAGGGCGGGGGCTGGGCCCTCTCCCCGCCGGCCTCCCGGCAGCTGGGCGCCTCCTACCCGGCTCCCCCGGCGCCTGCAGCCCTCCCAGCTCCGGCCCCCTCCCTGGCCCCCGCCCCGCCAGCCGCCTGATCTCTGGGCCGCATCCCCGGGAGGAGATCGACTACCCAGACCGCGGGTCCCGGGGCTCCCTGCGCTGGCCGATCCCAGGGGACTCCCCGACTGTCTCCCAGAGCGGGGTGGGGAAGGGGGAACTTAGCCCGCTGCCGCCTCCAAGAGGGCTGCCAGGTGAGCGCCGGAACAGGTAAGAAGGCTTCTCCCCTCTCCAGATCCTGCCGGGAGGGGGTGGGTTCCTGGGAGTCCGGTACCCCATTGCCCCATCCCGACCCCACCCTCAGCCCGAGGCTGCCCCCAGCCAACTTCTGCGCCTTTAAACCCCGAGTAAAACAAAGACATGCTTGAAAGCCCCAAATCCTAGAGCCAGGGTTTTGTTTTTCAAACAGGGCCTCTCGCGCCCCTCCCAGCCCTCTTCTGGGCAAAGGTCACCGTTAACCCCCCACTTGCACCCTACCAGACCGACATGTGTTCGCCTGACAGCGGCGGATGGAAGGCCGGGCCGCTTTTTACCCGTTACTGCTTTTTACTTCTAGTGGCTCCTCCCAAATCCGTGAATCAGAAGTTTTGGGAGCCGATTCTTGGCTTAGCGACTCGGACCCGTTATGTATTTAGCTGCGGCTGCTCCTCTCAGTTTAAACTGTGTTCTTCTAAGTTACTTTTGTGAACTTTAAATATATTTAACGCTCTGTATCTTGGTCCTTCAACTCTCGACAGTATCTGTTTACTCCTGTTTTGAAAGACTGGAATATTCCAAATCTACATTGTCCCAGTAACACACACAAAAATGAAAGATAAACACCACAGAGCTTTGGACGAAAAACGACGGTCCTTTAAACACCGCCCCCGCCCCCCCAGGTCAGCCAGTTTTTGTAATTTTTTGGTAGATTGCTTTAAACATTTTTTGCTCTTTATTCTTCTGGAAGTTACCTCCACATCTTTAAAATACATTCTCTCATTGTTATTTCTTAATTTATCAACTTTTAGACAATATCCGTTGACACCTTGCTGAAAGGAGATGGTGATTTGGACTCCTTTCATCAATCTCGTTTCCCTCCTCCCCGTAAAATCACAGCGGAACTTTTAGTTTCTCTATTGCATAGTTTTGTAACATAAAATAATTCATTTAAACTTGTGTTTCTTGTTCCATCAAATATATACAGTATCTCTTGACTCCCCTTGTTATGTGGCCTAGATAAGGAGCCTGCTTCAAACATGTATATATATTTTAATAATTTTTTTGTATTTATTTAAATATTAATTGTATTTTTACCTTTATTTATATTTGTATTATATTTATTCAAGTGTTCAACAAATCAAATAGGAATGAGTCTGCCTCAATGTTTTTCCATGATAAAAATAATAGAATCTGTCTAAGAAAAATGGAAAAGACAGGGGCAATGTTTTAGATGAAAAAAGATGAAGGAGACATAACCACCCAAGCAGTGTGTGTCTTGGTGGGGCTCTTGTTAAAAAGAAGCAGCTACAAAAGACCTCCTTGGTTTGTTCACTGCATATTACATGGCAGAATGGATTTCTCTTAGGGGTGGCGAGTGGGTGCCCTCATTCTTTCTTAAAGATGCCTGTTGAAGTATTAAAAGTTTCAGCCAAATATATGTAGAGAGACAGAAAGCAAACCACAAAATGTGGAGCCTATAGGGATGTTCATTTTACTATACTTTCTACCTTTCTAAGCAGTGAAATTTTTTTTATATAATAAAAATCAGGGAAAAATAAAGTAAGACATTTTTTTTAAAAACTCACAGAGATGAAGAGACGTGCGAGTTCACCAGCCCGGGAGACCTACATACCCTGGTTCAAATCCCGGCCCTGCTGCTAACTTTCCTGGTAAGGTCGAGTCTCTTCTCCAAACCTCAGTTTCCCCGCTTGAAATATAATACCCACCTCCTGGGGTTGTTGCTGAGGATTCTGTGAGATTCTGTAAAGCCCTTCCCACATGCCCAGGGCAGAGTAAGTGCCCAGTTTAATAGTAGCTGTTAGTGTTTTGTGAGGGATTTTTTTAAAAACTACCCTAGTCTGTTCACTGGTTAACAACTGCTGTTAACATTTGGGCGCTTCCCTCCACTCTTCATTCTAGGGATGGATTTTGAACTTGACTGTTCCTTCCTTTTTAAAATCCACGGAATGGCTGCAATCCTACGGTCGTAGTTGTTTGTTCAGCTTTGTTGCGTGGCATGATTTCCACAGCGCCTCCCTCACCCCGCGCTTCTGCGAGTCTCCATTCAGCAGCTGCGGGATTCCGCCCTGCGGGAGGCGGCGGGCGCCGACCCCGTCCAGCCCCCAGCGGGCCGCCCGCTGCTGGTCATAGTAACAGAGTCGCCGCCGCAGCTAACACTTGTCCAGACCCGACCCTGAGCTCATTGAATTTTCCCAGCACCCTGAGAAGTTGGAGCTAGTAGAAGTCCACGATCCCTGATCCAAAAAGCTTGAGCCCCGATGTGTTTGGGAATCTAGACTTTTTGAACATTAGACGAGTCTTGCGGAGCCTGTACGACACATTACCTAAACCCCGCATGGGGCTGAGGGAGCGTGGTGGCATCAAACACGGTTACTCGATGTATCCACCAATCGGTGAACTGCATCTTCCGTCACTTGGAGTCAGCTTCTGCCAGAGAAGGGGTCTGGGAACCACACTGGGTTTTCAGAGCTTTCGGATTTTGAAATTGTGGACCTGCACGGGTATCCCATTTTACAGAAAGGGCGCACACTCAGCTGAAAAAAAAGTTTGTTGGGGGAGAGACAGTGTGTTAGAACCCAGGGCTGGCTGATTGTAGAACCCACCATTTAACATCCACCCATGCCACTTCCCCTTGGAGCCACCACTAGCAATTCCCAAAAGTGCTGTCCCTTGCTAGCCCTGAGATTCCCTCTCAGAAATGTCAGTGCTGCCTCCTGGGAGCCAGGTAATGTGTATAAAGAATTTACCAGGGCACAAAGAAAGCACTTAGCAAATGTTAATTGTTATTATTTGCACTAAGATACAATTAGACTGTTTCCTTCACTAGTTTATGGAATTATGGTGTTCATTCATAGCATTAATTTTTTTAATTATGAGATATAGCATGCATACAGAAAAGTACCTAAAACTTGTAGATACAGTTTAACCAATAATTATAAAGCAAACACCCATGGAACCAGCACCCAGCTCAATTGCTATAATATTCCCAGCCCCCAGTGCTTCCCAGTGTGTTTTGGTTAATAACCCTCTCTCTCCCCCTAAAGGGAACCAACACCTGACTTTTATGATACTTATCTCCCTGTCTTGCTTTCTTTGATAGTTTTAGAACTACCAAAAACAGTAGTCATTCGTTTAGTCTGTTTGTGAATTTTACAAGAGTGTAACCATTAGGGTGAATGTAAAACTTATCACCCAAACCCAGAAATTTTTACTTAATTCAGTTTTATTGAGATATATTCACATACCATGCAGTAATCCATGGTGTATAATCAACTGTTCACAGTACCATTATATAGCTGTGCATTCATCACCCCAATCTATTTTTGAACATTTTCCTTACACCAGAAAGAATCAGAATAAGAATAAAAAGTAAAAAAGAACACCCAAATCACCCTCCCCATCCCACCCTATTTTTCATTTAGGTTTTATCCCCATTTTTCTACTCATCCATTCACACACTGGATAAAGGGAGTGCAATCCATGAGGTTTTCACAATCGTACTGGCACCCCTTGTAAGCTACATTGTTTTACAATCATCTTCAAGAGTCAAGGCTACTGGGTTGGAGTTTGGTAGTTTCAGGTATTTACTTCTAGCTATTCCAATACATTAAAACTTAAAAAGTGTTATCTATATAGTGCGTAAGAATGTCCACCAGAGTGACCTCTAGACTCCATCTGAAATCTCTCAGCCACTGAAACTTTATTTTGTTTCATTTCATATCCCCCTTTTGGTCAAGAAGATGCTCTCAATCCCACGATGCCGGGTCCAGATTCATCCCCGGGAGTCATATCCTGCGTTGCCAGGGAGATTTACACCCCCAGGAGTCAGGTCCCATGTAGGGGGGAGCACAGCGAGATCCCCTGCCAAGGTGACTTAGCTAGAGAGTGAGAGGCCACACGTGAGCAACAAAGAGGCACTCGGGGAGACTTTTAGGCACAGTTATAAGCAGGTTTAGCCTCTCCTTCGCAACAACAAGCTTCATCGGGGCTAGCTCCAAGACAGAGGGCTCAGCACATCAAGCCGTCAGTCCCCAGTGCCAAACCTAGAAATTTTGGAAAAGGGGTGCCTATTAATAACTCCTCCAATTGTCCTGGGACAATAGGTTCAACCCAGACCGCCCCAGGCAAGCCAGGCCATATGATCATCCTGGGAATCAGACTCTTGGTGCCTTTTTGTGTCTGGCTTTTGTGATTTGTCTGTGCCGCATTGTTGCAGTACTTGTCGTTTTTTCCTTTTTATTACTACATAGTTTTCCATTCTAAGACCAGACCTTAATTTGCTTATACATCCTATCATAGACAGGCCTCTGGGTCATTTCCAGTCTGGAACTGTTAGGAACAATGCTAACATGAATAGTCTTGAATTTTTCCTGGCTTAATTGCTGGGTCATGGAGCAAAAAACAACAACAACAAAAAAAAGTCCAACTGTTTTCTGAAACTGTACCAATTTATACTCCCACCAGGAACATATGGGAATTCTTGTTGATAGCATTTTTAGTAAATTATGGTGACATTGCACTGTTTGGTTTGTTCATTTTTTAAAAAGCCTGTTTAAAATTCTGGTTATTTTGTGTGTAACTCAAAATTTCCCATTTTAACCGTTTTTAAGTATATGTGTGAGTGGTATTAATTACATTCACAATATTGTGCTACCAATCACCACCATCTAGCAGCAAGATTTTTCATGACCCCAAATAGGAGCCCTGTTCCTCTTAAGCAATAACTCCCACTTCTCCCTCCCCCCAGCCCCTGGTAACCTCTAATCTACTTTCTGTCTCTATTAATTTGCTTATTTTGGATATTTTATGTTAAGTGGAAAAAGACAATATTTGTCCTTTTGTGCCTGGCTTATTTCACTCAACATAATGCTTTCAAGGCTCATCCAATTTGTAACATGTATCAGAACTTCATTCTTTACTATGTCTGAATAATATTCTATTGTGAGTATAGATCATATTTTACTTATCCATATGTCTGGTGATGGACACTTCGGTTGTTTCCACTTTTTGGCTGTTGTGAATAATGTTTCTGTGAACCTTGGTGTACAAGTATTTGTTTGAATCCCTGCTTTCAGGGCTCCTAAGTATATACTTACAAGTAGGATTGCCAGATCATATGGTAGTTTTGTGTTTACCTTTTTGAGGAACCACCTATCTGTTTTCCACAGTGGCTGCACCATTTTACAATCCCACCAGCAATGTACAGGGGCCCAATTTCTCTGCATCCTCACCAACCCTTCTTATTTTCAGTTTTTTAAATAGTAATAAACGGTAACAGCCATCCTAGTGGGAGTTAATTTTGTGATGTGGTCTCATTGAGTTCTGATCTGTATTTTCCTGATTACTAATGATTCTGAGCATCTTTTCATGTGCTTACTGACCATTTGTATATCCTTTTTAGAGAAATCTTTATTCAAGTTCTTCACCCATTTTATAATTGGTTTGTCTTTTTGTTGTTGTATTGTAAAGGTTCTTTATATTTTCTGGACACTAAACCCTTATCAGATATATGTCTTGCAATTATTTCTCCCATTTCATATGTTGTCTTTTCACTTTCTTGATAATGTCCTTTGATGCACAAAAGTTTTTCATTCGGAAGTCCTTTTTATCTATTTTTTTCTTGCCCTGTTCTTACTTTTGATGTCTTATCTAAGAAATCATTGCCAAATCCAAGGTCATAAGGGAAACCCTATGGCCCTATGAGTTCTATGGTTTTAGCTCTTATAATTAAGTCCATGATCCATTTTGAGTTAATTTTTCTATGTGGTGTGAGGTAGGGGTCCAACTTCATTCTCTTGCATGTAGCTCTCTGCTTTTCCCAGGGCCATTTGCTAAAGAGACTATTCTTTCTCCATTTAATGTACCTGACACCCTTGTTGAAAATCAGTTGGCCATAGACATGCGGGTTCATTTCTGGACTCTCAGTTCTTTTCCATGTCTTTCCTTATGCCAGTACCACACTACTGTTTTGATTATTGTGGTTTGTAGTAAGTCTTCAAATTGGGAAGTATGAGACCTCCAATTTTGTTCTTTTTCACTATTGATTTGACTATTTGGGGCTTTTGCAATTCCATATGAATTTGAGGATTCCCTTTTCCATTTCTGCAAAAAAAAAAAAGTTTTGGGGATTTTTATAGGCATTGTGCTGAATCTCCAGATCACTTTAAATAGTATTGACATCTTAACAATATTGTATCTTCTAATCCCTGAACACAGGATGTCTTGCCATTTGTTTAGGTCTTCTTTAATTTCTTTCAGCAATGTTTTACAGTTTTCAGTGTACAAGTCTTTCACCTCCTTGGTTTAATTTATTCCTAGATATTTTATTCTTTTAGATGCTGTTGTAAATGGAATTGTTTTAAGTTCAATTTTGTATTGTTCATTGCTGGTATATAGAAATGCATCTGATTTTTGCAATGTCAGTCTTGCACCCAAAAACTTTGCTGAATTCATTTATTCATTCTACTAGTTTTCTTAGGAAGTCTGGAATTTTTTTATAAAACTGTTCTTATTACACATAATGTTCATTACATTTAAATTTAATGCACCAAAAAGCAGGTGAGTTCGCCTCCCATTTCCCCTACCCCCTGACCCAGCAGGCAGCTGGGTAATTGAGAAGGAGATGACAGTGAAATTAGAGAGAAATAGAGACAGAGAAATTCAGAATCATGGGGTACTCTCTGCTATGAGAGATGGTATGTAGCTCATTGCATATTCCTCTACTCCACTGCTCAACCAATTTGTAATATTTATACCATGTTTTTATTAACTTTTGTTTACCTGTAACATTAAATGTTATGCTTTACCTCTTATTTTTGATTCTGGCAAGTTTTTTATTCCCACTATGAGAAGTGGATGAGCTAAGCCCCCCCCCCTCCACCTTTTACTTCTCATCTTTTGTTCGTTGTACATTTGCTTTTACATTGTCAAGACCAATGATATCTACAGTCTACTCTTTTACCATATTTAAGTCTTAGGTGGTTTAACTGCAAAGTTTGCAGATTTTATTTTAAACAGTTTTATTGAGGTATGCTTTCCATTCCATAAAATTCAGCCCTTCTCAGTGCACAATTCAGCAATTTTTAGTGAACTGGCAGAGTTGTGTAACCTTCACAGGTTTCACACGTGCAAATGTACAGAGTTTTGGTACATTTTCATCACCCACAAAATCTCCCTCATTCATCATTTCCATGCCCACCCCCAGGCAACCACTAATCTATTTTCTGTCTTGATAGATTTGCCTTTTCCTGATGTTTTGTATAAATACAATCATAAAATATATTTTGTGTCTGGCCTCTTTACTTAGCCTACCATTTACAGGTTCATTCAAATCATTGCATGTATCCGTGGTTCATTCCTTTTTTAATTGCTGAACAACATTGCCTTGTAAACATTTTGTTTTTCCATTGTTGTTTTCCAATGTTGTTCCATTGCTGAACATGTGGATTGTTTACAGCTGTATATAGTGCTACTATGAACTTTCCAATACAAGTCTTTGTTTTCAAATAAAAGTCTGTAATTTCACTTGGGTGGATACCTAAGAGTAGAATTGCTGGGTTGTATGGTAAGTTTCTGTTTAATTTTTCTTTTAATGTTCACCATTTTAATAAATTGCCAAACTGCTTTCCAAAGTGGCTGCACCATTTTGCATTCCCACCAGCAACATCTGAGGGCTTTAGTTTCTCCATATCTTCACCAACACTTAGCAGCGTCTGTCTTTTTGCTACTAGCCACCCTAGAGAGTATGATTTTAATTTAGATTTCCCTAATGACTTACAGTGTTGAGCATCTTTTATGTGTTTACAAATTATTTGTATGTCTTCTTTGGTGAAATGTCTATATAAATCTTTTGTCCATTTTTTAATTGATACATTTGTCTTCTTAAATTGTTAAATGTTATTTCTGAATACCAATCCTTCGCCAGGTATATGATTTTTAAATATTTTCTCTTGGTCTATAGCTTTTCATTTTCTTTATGGCATCTTTTGAAGTGTAAATGTTTTTAATTTTGATGAACATTTCATCAATATTCTCTTTTATGGATCTGACTTTTGGTGTTGTATGTAAGAAATCTTTGCCTGAAACAATGTCATGAAAATTGTCTCCTATGTTTTATTATAAAAGTTGTATAGTCCAAACTCTGACACTTAGATCTGTGATCCATTTTGAGTTAATATTTGTGTGTGGTATGAGATAAAAGTCTAAATTCATGTTTTTTAATGTCGATTACCAATTGTCCCATTCACTTTTGTTGAAAAGACTATCCTTTTCCCATGAAAACCGATAAACAGAATTCCTATTCTGTTTCATGTATATAACACATACTACTACTTATTTATTTGTAGAGCTGCACGATGCGCTGGATTCCGTGGTCTTTTCTGTGGATCTAGCATTGATATCTCTGGGCCACTGGAAAGAAATTGTCCATAATCACTGGGTCAATTGGATTTTCTTTTCTTACGCGTCATCAGATGACCCTAATTTGGCCATAGTTTATGTATATCATATTTGGACCCTGACTTTCTTAAACATTTTTTTTTTCTTAAGAGTTGCTTATAACTTTATTATTATTTTTATTTTTTCTTTTGAGAGAAGAATCTTCCTCTTTCTAACTCATCTGATCTATTTCCTGGAGTTCATTTTACTTTCTTTCTTCTTAAAGACTTTCTTCTTTTTGTAGAATCCTGTTCTTGTTTTGTTTGGAACATCTTTTGAATCTAAGCATACCCAAGACGAGCTACAGAATTTGTGGGGCCCAGGGCAAAGTGAAATGTGGGCCCCTTCTTTAAAAATGACTAAGAATACCAAGACAGAGATAGCAGAGCACTAAAATGTGTGCAGGCCCTTCCAAGAGTGGGGCCCTGGGGACTGTAGGCCCAGGAAGCCTGCACTGAGTGTGCCAAGTAGGGTTTTTCGACTTTCTACCAGCCTCTAAATTGTCTGTTCTCTCTCGGGTCAGTTCGCCTTGGTTCTGCTTGTTCATCTTGGTGTTTTTCTTTCGGGCTGCTGATTTTCAAATATCTGGCGATCCTTCCCTGTCTAACCACATTTTCAAATGAGGGCTGGGTGGCGGGTTTGTAGGTCACCGGGATGAGACTTTAGGCTGCTGTAACTAGAGTCCTGCTTTCCCAGTGGCTTCTTCCTCTCGATTTGAAGAGATGACTGAGAAGCCTATGCTGTGGGGACAGAGCTTGTTAGTGTTAGCTTGTAGGATGCCAGTCTGGCCGGAAGCCCACTTCCAGATGCTGGGAACAGCCACCTTTACTCAGGAACTCCACAGCCTGGGCACCTTCCAAATGCAACTTTTTTAGAGAACAGTTGTGCAGTATTGTTTCATTTTTCCTTTGTGTGAATGTTGAGAGGAAGGAGAGGGAACAGGGAGCCGAATGGCCTGGTTTGTTCAAAGATGGCCTAGCCCCTTTCATTGCTGTGTCCACTCACTCCTGACCTGGAAGCCCAGCCCAGCCCACCAACCCCGGGTCCAGAGCCCCAGGGGGCCCAGGAGGCTCCGCTGTCCCCATCTTGAGTTCAGTCCTATCCCCACACTTCCATCTGCTTTCTGTCTTTCAGAAATATATTGACATTTCTTTTGTGGTGACAGCCTCCTGCCTGTTTGCTTTGCTTTTTAATGTCTTTACTCGCCTTTCTTGAGGAATGGTGAGAGGGAGATCAGACTGCCCAGATTCTGATCCCCGCTCCTCCGCTGACTGCTGCGTGGCCTCACCTGAGTCCTTTCCCCTCTCGGGGCCTCAGTTTCCTCACGGAAACTGAGATCAGCTGGGATAATAACAAAAGCCACAGAGTGGCTGTTACCGGAGCTGCAGATAGGTTTTATCTGTGCTTTAATTCTTTACTTTGTTAACATTTTAAAATCGGAGGATTTCATACAAAAACTGGGATTTCTGGCCTCTTCTGAAAAACTGGGATATGTGGCCAACCCAGACCCACTTTCCCACTTGGCAACAAATCAGCCGGTGTGAGGTCTGGCTGCAGCCTTCAGATGGTACACTCATGGTCTGCCTGAAGTTCCCCACTCCCCGTTTCCTTCTATGCAGTCAGCCTCACATAGGACACTGCTCACACAGAGACTTATTATGAATATTTACAATAGCCCCAAACTGGAAACATCCCAGGTGTTCATCATGGTAAATGGATAATCCCACAGGCCTTTGCACTTGGTATCCCAGGTCAGTGCTCTAAGAACTCCTAGCACAGAGCCAGGCACTTGTGAGCTGTTATTATGAGGCCAGCCAGGGGCTGGTGAGAGCAGGGGCTGAAATCTACCCCAGCCTCTGATCACCAGGCCCTGCCACCCAGGGGTGCTTTCACCCAGAGGGGGTGTCTTGGAAAAATCCACCCAAAGGCATCATATGGGCTAGCACAGTCCCCAGTTATCAATAGCTCCGTTTGCCTTCTTGAAGGGGACGCCACACTGAATCTTTGAACACACAGGTAATTCTAAAGAGTAAAGAATTTGAATCTTACCTTACTGATGGTTTTTATGTAACCATTTGTTGCAGGTTAGAAAGTACACTGGCCCTGCAGTTCAAGAGCAAAAAGTTAAAATTCCTAAGGGAGATGTGAGGTAGAGGAAAGTTGCCTGAAGTCACGAAAAGCAAGCCATTCTGTCTAAAATTTAAAAGACAAATGCAGTTGGAAGTCTCAACAGTACATTGTTCATGGGAATGTAAAATGGCACAGTCATGCTGAAAAACTGTCGGCCATTTCTCGTAAAGTTAAATATATACTTACCATACGACCCAAGAATTTCCAGGAGAAATGAAAACACGTGCTCACACAAGAACTTGTTGTGAATATTTACAATAGCCCCAACTGGAAATATCCCAAGTGATCATTATCATGGTGAATGGATAAACAGATTGTGGTTTATGTGTGTTCAATGGAATACGACTCAGCAAGAAAAGGGATGAATCACTGATACATGTGACAGCACAGATGAATTGCACAGATATTCTGCTGACACAAAGACGCAAGACATGCTTTTTGTATCAGTCAAGGTCCAATCAGGAGACTGATATTACACAGTAATTTAAACAGGTAATGTTTAATGTAAAGAATTACTGACTATAACAGACTATAAGGGGGTTTGGAGTAATGAAGGATTGGCTACTAAGAGGGTAAGAGAAGTCTACGGAATATAGAAATAGGAGATTTAAGGAGTAGCTTCCGTCCCTAGGTCTGAGATGGGGGCCCAAGAAAGGTGACTGTCCCAGGCTTGTAGGAGAGGGCACAGCTGTGGCTCAGCAAAGGGTAATTAAGTCCTGTGCCCTTTGGTGCTCTGCTGGCAGAACTTGCTAGAAACCCACCTTTTGTCACTTGCCAGAAATCTGCCCTCTAGGACGCTGGGGAAAGCAGTTCGAGCGGAGACGTCTTGCCAGAAGCACTCTGCTAGGAAACCAGCTGTGCGGTCCAGGTGTCACGGGCAGTTGCTGCCCACTGGGTGCTACTGATCCCGGAACACTGCAGGAGCTGGGTGCTGGGAAAGCTGCCCCTGCAGGGTGTGGGTGCCTGAAAAGCTGCCTGCCCTGCAGGAGCCGAGTGCCAGAAGCCGTGGGCACTGCAGGAGCCTGCCTGGGGGAACGCCCTGGAACCCCAGCCAGGGAACTCTCGTTTCCTGAAAATGTCTCTCCAGCACCCTCTGCTGAAAAACTTAACACCCTGGCAAGGTCCAAGCTCCAATTTCACAGCCTGGGGCTGCGAGGCAGTAAACTGACTAATTGGCACACTGTGGTTCCATTTATATGAAATTATAGGAAAGAAAAGTCGAATCTATAGGGGCAGAGAATAGAGCAGTGGTTACCTAGGAATGGGGGTGGGGTTGAAAGGGAAACTCTGGGGTGATGGAAATGTTTCATCTCTTGATTGTCGTGATGGTTACATGGTTGTATACAGTTGTTAAAAATCAAATGGTATACTTGAAATGTGTACATTTTGTCATATGTAAATTATACCTCAAGAAAGGTAATTTTTTTACAAAGGTACCCGTTTTGGGAAACACAGGGCTCGTGTGCAAATATAGATGGAGAGATGTGCTCACACATACACACACACACAGCAAGGTGCACCCCAAGTCCTACCGCCCCGAGACATCCTAGCTTACATGAAGTTGCTTATCTCTTGATGGCGTGTTGATGGAGGTGGTTTTGGTTTGTCTGAGTTGCTTGTTCTCCCAGTGAAATTCAACACTGGTGTCATAGGTAGCTGACAGCAGAGTTTGCAGGGGGTAGTGAGGTAGACGTGTGCCCACTGCCCTCTGTCTCTCTCCCCCTCCCCAAGGGGAACCCGCAGAAGGCACATCACTTTCAGTTCATAATTCTTCCAGATTCTCAAATCATCCTAAGAGCTAAAACCTATTAGTTGTCTTATTACTGTTGGGTCTTATTCCTTGAGTCCCAGGCAAGGCTTTGGGATATTAGTCCTCCAGTACTCACAACAAGTCTTTGGGGTAGAAACAGTAATTATCCCCATATCACAGATGAGAAAATGGAGGTTCAGAGAAGGTTAGCAACATCTAAGAATCTTCCTCCCCAGAATTTAAACCCAAATCCGCCTTATTCCATGGTGGAAGCTCCTTACCACCACCTCTCCCGATGTTCACAGCAGCCTGGGAACCTCAAAACCCTCAGATACCCCCTTCTCTCTGTAGAGGGGTCCTAAAAGTCTTCCCTCAGTTGGATTTCATCCCCTGCCCCACCCCATGATTCTATTAGGAAAGTTTTCAAACACAGAGGAGAGTTGAAATCATTATACCATGAACGAACACCCATACACCCACCACCTAGATTCCACCCTTGTCTTTTTTACTAAGCTTGCTTTAGCACGTATTCATCCATCTTTTCCTCTGTCCATCCATCAGTACTTCTGACTTTTTGGATACATTTCAGTGCAAGCTGCAAGTATCAGTACACATCACCCTGGAACTGCAACGCTCATTTCAAGCGTACAATTTTGGCCCCTTGGTGAAATCACCTTTGTTCTTTTCATGAAGTTGTAACTGTACATGCATGGCCCAAGGGCCCCTGACTCTAAAGAAGGGGAGACAACACCCATATATGCTTGTATTTTTGACTGATAGTGAAATACTACTGTTCAGAGTAACCGTTTATTAGAAGCCTTCCAAGTTCATAAAGCAAAATTAAAAGTTAGTAAAATGACAGTTCAAGTACGACAATGTATCAATATTATAGGTAAAAACATAAATTTAGAAATACATAAAGTTACATTTAAGTTATTCCAATACAGTCTTAACTGATAAAATTAATAAAATAATTAAAATCTATAAAGTCCATAAAAGTGAAATTATTTAAAATTTAATAAAAATAAAAATCTTCTAATAAAGTGTTAAATAATAAAGAAAATACTGTATAAAACAAAGTCAGTTTAATGAGTCACAAACCTTGAAAATGAAATTATATTACTTGTTCTTTTTTCAAAAGTGGACTCTGAATAAACAAACCATGTCATTGATATCATCCGTGAGTTAAAGGGCTATTTGGGGGCAAAATTTTCTAATCACTGAGAAAAGGTCACCAGCCCCATATGATCTGGGGAACTGCTGCAAAGATACTTGTAGGCTAACTCTAAATGATTTCTATGGATGCCTTCATTTTAAAAGAGTTCCATTTATAGTTCAGTAACTTTAGGGAGAGCTTTTGGACAACTTTTTTGTTTCTGTTCCCAGCCTACCATCTCTTGCGTTTTACTGATATTGTTTTTGGTAAACCGTCTTTGGAGGAGTGCACAAATTATAATGCCCGATGAATTTTTACAAATGATCACACACATGTAGCCACCCTCCAGGTCAAGAGACAGACCCTTTCCTAGCCACAGGCCCCCCCACTGTCACTCCCCCACCACTAAGTTTAGCCATTGTCCTGACTTCTATTCCCATAGATCAGTTTTGCCTGTTTTTGTACTTTATATAAATGAAACCATGCAATCACGCACGTTCCAGTTAGCTGACGCTGCATAAAAATTACCCCCAAACTTAGTGGTTTAAGACAAACACCATTTTATTATAACTCAAGATTTTGGAGAACAGGACTTCAGCAAGGCTCCATCAGCTGATTCTCTTGCTGAATGACAGGCGTTGGCAACCCATCGCCATCCACTGCCTGACTTTGCAGGGCCCTCTAGCTAACGATGGTTTTTATATTTTTTAAATGGTTGGGAAAAATCCAGAAGAGGATAATATTTTGTGACATGGGAAAATGATATGAAATTCAAATTTCAATGTCCATAAATAAGGTTTTGTTGGAACACAGTCACACCCATTTGTTTACATATAGGGTATGGCTGCCCTCACACCACAACAGCAGGGTTGAATAGTTGTGACAGAGACCGAGCGGCCCCACAAAGCCTGAAATATTTACCATCTGGACATTTGCAGAAAAAGTTTGCCAGCCCCTGCTCTGTATGATGTCAACACACATCACCTGGTGGGATTTGGCTGGTGCTGGGCCCCTCTCCCTCACTCTGTGTAATCTCTAGAACTTTCCATGGGTCTCTGCACAAGGAAGTTGGACTTTGCAAGGGTTAGAACAGTCCACAAGATTGCCCTTACTTCTGACACCAGCTGTAAAACAGGGGGTGCACTGTCCTCTTTGAAAGCTGTTTTGCTCACAGTTATGGTTTATTACACTGAAAGGAAA
Organism: Bradypus variegatus; assembly: GCA_004027775.1. Classification (NCBI taxonomy): domain Eukaryota; kingdom Metazoa; phylum Chordata; class Mammalia; order Pilosa; family Bradypodidae; genus Bradypus; species Bradypus variegatus. The sequence goes on along the minus strand of PVKY010000047.1, from coordinate 77,073 downwards.
CAATTAAAATCAGCCAAGGGAAGAGGTGCATGGGGCAGGGTCCAGGAAAGTTCTAAACATGGAAACCACCCAGATTCAAGCGCAAGAGGAAACAGACCCCTCTTCTCTCAATGGGGAACTGTTAAAGAATATGAACATCTTTAATTCACCACATACTCTTTTGTGTCTAGCTTCTTCCTCTTAGCATTATGTTTGTGAGATCCGTTCACATTGTTGCACACAGCAATGGCTGATCTATTTTTATTGCTGTATAGTGCCCTATTGTATGAATATACCACAATTTATCTATCTAATGGTCATGGGCATTTGGTTTGTGTGGATTCAGGCAATGACAAAAAGTGCTTCTAAGAACCTTCTTGTTCATATCTTTGGGTGGACATATGTTTACGTTTCTGTTGGGTTATATGCTGACTTTTTTCTAAGCAGTTTTATTGAGATATATTCACATACCATACAATCCTTCTAAAATACACAATCAGTGGTTCACAGGATCATCACATAATTGAGCATTTATCACCATGATCAATTTTAGAACATTTTCATTAAATTGAAATTTTTATTTTAAAAAAAAAAAATCCCATACCTCTTATCCCCACCCTCCATTATTGACCCTTAGCATTGATGTGGTATATTTTTTATTGTTGATGAAAGAATATTAGAATATTATTGCTAACCATCGTCCACAGTTTGCAATACGTGCATTTTCCCCATATACCTCTCTATTATTAACTCCTTGTAAAAGTGAGGTACATTTGTTCTGGTTCATGAAAGAAAATTTTTTATTTATGCTATTAATCATAGTAATCATCCACCACGGATTCACTGTGTTATACAGTCCCGTTTCATCCTCTAGCTTTCCTTCTAGTGACATACACAACCCTAAACTTCCCCTTTTAACCACAATCACACACATAATTCAGTGCTATTAATTACACTCACCACCACCTCTGTTCATTTCCAAACATTTGAATTCAACCTGGTTAAAAATTCTGCATCTCCATTCTCTACCCTCATTCTATCTCCTGGTAACCTATAGTCTAGATTTTAATTCTATGAGTTTACTTACTATAATTAGTTCATATTAGAGAGATCATAAAATATTTGTCCTTTTGTGTCTGACTTATTTCACATAACATAGTATCTTCAGGTTTCATCCATGTTGTCACGTGTTTCAGGACTTCATTCCTTCTTACTGCTGAATAATATTCCATCATAATATATACTACATTTTGGTTACCCATTCATTGGTTGATGGACACTTGAGTTGTTTCAGTCTTTTGGCAATTGTGAATAATGCCGCTATCAATATCGGTGTATATGTTGACTTTTTATTAGTAGCAAACTCTTGTTTTTGTTTCTGGTTTGTCATTCTTAATTTCATCGACTGTAGATAGAGATTCCAAGGGTGAGCTGAAATTATATCAATTTCAACATATTTCACTTGACAAGGAAGCCTTTGACGGAAGTAAGGATTATTTTGACAATGCAGCTTTGCCTTCTGAATTGTCATTTTCTTTATCTTCTTGATGATTAGAGAAGTTTAAAAACAAAAGCACTTTCTAAATGAGTCTATATTTCTCCCCACTTTGAAATATTTATTTTTATTGCTTTTCTTGTGGTAACATATATACAACATAAAAGTTCCCATTGTAACCACTTTCAAGCATACAGTTTGGTGGCATTAATTACATTCCCGGTGTGAAATGTTAATGCTTGAAATTCTCTTGGCAGAATCGTAAAATGAATCTATTTAATAATCACAGACTCAGATAACAAAATTTAAAATAAGATCAAATAAAGCTATTACACCATCAAAAGTACCAGTATTTCAGCATTAAAAAAAAAAAAAAGCATAGTTTGAAGAAGAAAAAAAAAATCATGGTACTCCTGAATTACAATTACAGAGGAGATGAATCTTTTTTGCTGCAAATCACAGACAGGAAGGGAGTAGACTCAGAATTTGAACCCAGATCTTTCTGTGTCTACCTACAGTCAGGGCCCCCAGGATCTCTTAATGGGAACCTCCTTGGCATCATGGGCAGGACAGTTCTCTGTTGGTGGTAACTGTCCTGGCAGGGCAGGTCGCTGGGCAGTGTTCCATTTAGCTGGTGCTGTGTAACAAACCGCTCAAAATGGAGTAGCTTTACCCAATAACCCTTAAAGTCTTATCTTTTATGGATCTGGGGTTGACCAGGCTCAGCTGAGTGATTCTTACTTAGGGGCGGCTGCGTGGTTGCAAATTGGGTCACCTGAAGGCTTGGTCACTCCCATGTCTAACAGGTGGGATGGGGAGACAAAACAGCCGGGGCTCCCCAAGCACGTCTCCCCATCGTTACACGGGCTCTCCTCGTGGGCTCTCCGGCAGAGGCGTCTGGCGTGGTGTGCTGGAGCTGGCTCACATCAGCTCGTGGGAGTCGACTGTGCATATCTCTTTGCAGCTCCACAGTGCAGGGCCCTTACGTTGGTAGCTCGAAACCAGCCATGATGGGTAGATTTGCACAAGGAAATCAGTAAATGCCATAAACCTGGACTCCACCACCTTCCCCTCTTAGAGAATTGGTTGTTAAATACTTAGCAGCACACCACACAGGGCTGCAAAGGCACAGGCCCCCACAGAAGCCGTGTCCCCTATTATGACCCAGCCCTGGAAATCCCTCAGCAGAGTCCCTTCTGCAGTGCCCGGGAAGTTGAGGCAGGGCCAAGGGAGGGGGCGTGAATCCATCCTGGGTGGGAGAGGCAAAGTCCTGGACAAGCATGTGTGACAGGAAACGTTGTCACAGCCCTATTTGGGAAAAGAGTCTGCCATGGCATCCCAGGGCCCTGGAGACTGAATGCCAGTAGCATCCCCAGCCACCCTGACACCAATTTAAAACTCTCCCCGCCCCCAGCAAGCAAACTGCACAGGCAGCCCCTTGCCTCACCACGCTGACCAGCCGGTGGGGGGGGGGGGGGTGTTCAGCCACAAGGACGTGGTGGGTACGAGGTACCTCTTGGCCCTCAGCAGAACACCCCAAACAATACTTGTGCATACTGGGTACTCACAAGGCACATCTTTTTAAGGTCCTGGCTCCTTGGTGAATTCTGGCTGCCTTCATTGTGTGAAAGGGGGCTCCCTCCAGCTCCAGAGATCCCACACTGGCCTGTGACTGGCAGTTTCCTCAGAAGAGCAGAGCCACGGAACTGGGCACTGGTGAGTCTCATGTCCACACCAGGCCCACTGGCGGACCCACATAGGAATCACTTATGAACTGCTGCAATGAATAACCACATGGGGCGAAGCACAACTGGGTCTCTCCAAAACTTGTCTCTCCAACTTCACTAACTGAGAGTGAAGGAGTGACAGCATTTATGCCATACCCACTGATGACTTGTCCAGCACAGGCTTATTTCTTTTTTTAAAAAAAGAACTTCAATCAATTTATTTAAAAATAATAACAGCTGTCATGAATTGATCACTTGCTGGGTGCATGCCTGTGATAAACATTAGATCACTGAATCTTCATAACCCGGGGCAACCTCCAAGAATGGTTTTGCCCATTAAATGAATTGATGGAAGTCTGTGAGCTGAGCCAGCGTAAGTGCTCAGCACGGTGGCTTAATAAGGGCCCAATAAATGTCAACAAAAGAAAATATCACAACTAAATAGTCACTAGTCCGTTTTATATGTTGTGTAGTAATAATAATAGCAATATAATTCGGTGTTTAATATTAAATGAAGATCACTGTTATTTACTAGACACCAGGGGCTCTTCTTAATTGCTTTACAAATATTAACTCATTTAATCCTCACAGAAAACCTGTGAAGTAGATACCGTCATCATCCCCATGTTCAGAAGAGGAAACCGAGGCATGGAAAGGTTAAGTGACTTGTCCTCGGTCATGTAACTAGCCAGTAGCAAAGCTGGGGTTTGCCCCAGGCAGGCTGGGGTCAGAAACTACACATTAACTGTTAGGCTACAGTTTCTCAGTCTGTCTGGAGCTAGCTGCTGAGTTCTTGTTAAATAAAGTAGTTTCGCCTTACTATGCATCAGTTTTCTCATCTGTGAATTGGGTTTTTGATGTGATGGTTCATTCATTAGTTCATTTAACAACTATTTATTGAGCACTTACTATGGCTTAGGCACTGTTGTTGACTCTGTGGATATAGCAGTATGCCCCCAAAATAAATAAATAAATAAATAAACAAACCCACAAAAAATCCAAAACACATAATAATCTCTGACCCTATGGAGATTGCAATGTGGCTATGGAGTCACACTAAAGAAAAGAAAAAAAGTGAATTATATATACTTTGTGTGTGGGTTAGAAAGCAATAAGAGCTTCAGAGAACTATCAAGGAGGGAAAACAGAGGAGAATGCGGTTGGTGGTGGGGAGGCCCTGACACTGTAATGAAGGTGACATTTGAGCAAAGACTTGAAGGGAGAAGGGAGGTGAGAAAAGAAATTACCTGGATCCACATGGAGGGAAGGGTCAGGGTCACGGCCGTGAGGTGTGGGGGCCGTGTGACCGCTCAGGTGACCAGAAGGAGAGGAGTGCAGGGAGGGGACAGGGGCAGATTATGTGGGGGCTTTGTGGGCCACAGGGAGGGCTCTGTCCTTCATCCTGAGTGAGACAGGGCCGCCGTAGGGCTCCGAGCAGGGGGGGCCGGGACCTGACTCAGGTGTTCGCAGCTCCCTGTGGCTGCCTGTGGGGAACAGGGGAGAGGCAGCGGGAGCAGGGGGTGTTAACACGGAAGACAGGAGGTCCAGAGCCCGAGCTCTGACATGGCAAGACCAGAGGGCAGAGGCAGAGCCGCCGGGGAGGCTGGAAGGGTCCAGAGCACCGCGGTGTCCGCGAGGCCAAGTGAAGAGGGGGTGGCCCGCAGTGGGGCTGCTGCTGGCGGGTCCAGCAAGGTGAGGACTGAGCGGTGGCCACTGGCTCAGCACCACGAGGTCATCATGACTCTGCCACTGGGGGTGGGGCGAGGGTGGAGAGTCCAGGCCTAATTAGAGAAGGTTTAATAGGAAGAGAAAATAGAGAGGCAGCGAGCACAAACAACTTTTGTGAGGAGTTTTACTATAAAGAGAAGCAAAGAAATGGGCTGGAGCTGGAAGGGGAGGTGGGATCAAGAGAGGGTTGGTTTTAAGATGGGAGGATTGACACTGGGTGGGGGCTGATGGGAACAATCCAGCCCAGAGGGTGAACTGAGGGCACAGTGGAGAAAAGAGGGAGTTGGGGGGCCCTGGCCTAGAGGAGGCAGGAAGGGTGGGGGCAGGGCACGAGTGATGGCCCTGACACAGACAGGGCCATCACAGTGGGAAAGCGAGCAGCTGGGCACAGGCACGGGTGGGTAGCAGATGGCAGGGCTGTGAAAGTTCACTTCTTATCGCTTGTATTTTCTCTGCAAAATAAGAAGCAAGGTCATCAGGTGAGACTAAAAGGGGGAAAGACAGGTAAGGGGTTAGCAGACAGGGGGAAGGAGTGAAACAGGAAAGCAAGTGGACAAGGCAATAGCTGTGATATGATTGCCAGGCAGCATTAGGGACCTGCGTGAGGGGCGTGGTCACAAACCTGAAGTGGCACAAGCCAGCGAGGTTGTATGTTGTGCTCCACCCACCCTGAGCTGTGTGTGTGTGCCAGCTCGGAGGAGGCGGAGGGTAACATTTAACCAGGATCAGTGCAGGAGGAAGCCAAAGGGGGCTGGGGCATTGAGGGTGTGTGCCAAGAGTGTTTATAATGATTAAGCTCCTAAAATTTAAATTGGGAAGGGAAGAAATGAGGGGTGAGGTGCAGAGAAAAGGAGGTAGGGCAAAGAATGGGAGATTGTAGTGGGTTGAGGATTGCAGGGACCTGGGGTACAGAAGGGTGATGGACGGACAGTGAGACACAGGAAGTGGAGATTCCCAGGAGGCTGCGGTTATGGAGACAAGGTCTGGGTGTGACCCTGGGAGGGAGGATGTAGGAGGACAGGATCACCTGAGAGGAGGCCCAGGAGCCCAGAGCCCGGGAGGTTTAAGGGTCATGTACCAGGATGTGGGAACCACCGAGGATAATGGAGGAGCAGCGGGAGGCAGGGCGCTGGGAGCCGAGTGTGTGGAGAAAAAGTTGCAGTGATGGGAAAGCAAGCAAGTAGGCACAGGGACAGGTGGGTGGCACACAAGGCTGGGCAATGAAGGGTCTACTCTGAAGACAAAAGATCCCCAGCTGGGAGTTTGGGGCAGATGGAGAGAGAAAGGTCTGGAAGCAGCACAGAGGAGCAAGGAGACCTGCCGCTTGACGGGCCGCAGGAGAAGGCACGTCCTCAGGGCAAAGTGGGTCAGGTTAGAGCCAGAAGGCGGAGAGAATGCTCAGAGAAGAGATGGGGGAAAGATGTTCCAGGGGCCCCAGGAGTTGGGACAGGTGGAGAAGTGGGGTGAGGCTGCCTTTCTCTGGTGGGTTTCTCTCGTGGTTCCTCGGTGCACCCCGGGCACAAGGCCCGACACACATGCGCTCCCTGGAGGTGGAAGCTGTGTTTAGCAGCCCGGGTGGGGTCATGGCCAGGCCAGAGTTCTTTTGCCCCTAGGGACGGGTTGGAGGTGGCCGGGATAAGTTGACCCCACTCTTCCCTGCGGAGCCAGGCGGCAGGAGGTGTGCCCTTGCCCACGGGCCTTGCGTCCTGGGAAGCGAGGTGGCCAGGCTGTGCTGACTCGCCGACCCTCTCCACCCGCAGGGCGCCGGCGACGGGAGATGGGCGACCGGCCCTCGCGGCAGCGGCGGCCCGCGGACCCGCCCTTGGCCCTGGACGCGCTGCCCCCAGAGCTGCTGGTGCAGGTGCTGAGCCACGTGCCGCCGCCCGCGCTGGTGACGCGCTGCCGCCCGGTGTGCCGCGCCTGGCGCGACGTGGGGGACGGGCCCACCGTGTGGCTGCTGCGGCTGGCCCGCGACCGCAGCGCCGAGGGCCGCGCACTCTACGCGGTGGCCCAGCGCTGCCCGCCCAGCAGCGAGGACGACGAGGAGTGCCCGCTCTGCGCCCTGGCGCGCTACTGTCTGCGCATGCCCCTCGGCCGCAACCTCATCTGCAACTCCTGCGGGGACCACGGGTGCCGGGGGGCGGGACCTGGGCGGAGCCGAGGAGCCCAACGGGGTGGGCGGGACGGGGACTCGGGCGAGGCTGCGGGAGGTGGGGCCAAGACAGGAGGAGCCAGGAGGCGTGGCAGAGGGAAGAGGCCAGGGCGGGCGTGGGCGGAGCTACAGGGGGCTCTGGGTGGAGCACAGCGCGGGGAAAGCGTGGGCGAGACAGAGTAGCCAGGGCCGGAGGCGGGGCCGTGATTGGAGATGCGCAGCGCAGAAAGGTAGCCCCCCAGTGGGCGTGGCTAATGAGGGAGGTTCAGGAACGGGCTGGGAGCAGTAGGCTGGGTGCTGATGGGGTGGCTTTGAGAGTCTGTGGGAGAGGGGGAAACCTGGCTGAGTGGGCGGGGTCAAGGCAAGGAGGACCGGAGGCTTGGTGAAAGCAGGGCGGGTGAGGTGGGAGTCTTTGCCGACGGGCGGGACCAGGGGAGAGCCGAATGGATGGGCAGGGCTGAGTGATGCGGACGTGGGTGAGACCAGGAGTGCCGACAGCTGAGGGGCGGAGCCAGAGTAGGTGGAGGGGTGGAGCCGGGGAGGAGCCAGTGGGCGGGACTGTGGCTAGGCAGCACGGGGGCGGGGCAAGTTGGGTGGTGATGAGGACTTTTCTGGACGAGCTGGTGGGCGAATCCCTTCTGTTGAACCCTCTTGTATCCCACAGAGGGCTTCAGAGGCTGGGAGGTGGAGCACGGTGGGAATGGCTGGGCCGTGGAAAAGAACGTCACACTGGTGCCGGGGGTCCCTTCCCAGACCTGCTTCGTGACTTCTTTTGAGTGAGTGGCCCTTGATCCCTGGGGCAAGAGTCCGGAGATGGAAGGCGGACCCCACCCTACTGTCCTCATTCTCACCTTCACCCACCTTCACTCTCTCCCTCCTTCCTTCCCTCCTTCATTCATTCGTTCAGTCAACAAATATTTGTTGAGAGCCCGTCAGGTACTAGGCACTGTTTTATATTCCAGAAATACAAGGAAGAGTCAGAAAGACCATGAACCTGCTCTGTTTTCATTTACATTTTAGATGTAAGGTTGGAGCGTGACACTAAGGACATTAACAGTAAAATAAGAATAATAATGACAACAACACAGCACTTATATAGGGCTTACTCTACGCCAGTGCTGTTCTGAATGCTTTACATATAACTCTTTTAATTCTTGTACAAACACTGAGAGTCAGGTAATATTATCACCCCCTATATCTAGAAGAGGGTGAGAGTACCCTGTATCCAGTAAACAGTGGAGCCTGGACTTGAACCTGGGTAACCTGGCTCCAGAGCTTCTGACCGTGATCAATGCTATGAAGAACCAAAACAATCTGATTGGTGGATTGACCCTTTTATCCTCATACCTAGTCTCCTAGTTCCCTCCCCCAATAGGCAATCATTCTAATACATTATCCAGCTTTCTAGTAGTCGCAGTATATTTGGGGTGAAGGAATATCACATTGTTTTGATTTGCATTTTCCTATTTACTAATAATGAAGCTTGTTCACTTTTTGGGGGGGGGGATATTTCCTGCTTTGTAAAATTCTTCTTTTGAAAACTGTTCAGATTTTCTATTAGGGTTGATGTCTTTTTCTTGATGATATGCAAGAATTCCTTACATATACTAGATGTCGGTCCGCTGTCCATTCTGAACATGGAGGAAATCTTCCACTTTGCCATCTGAATTAACTGTCACCATGGTGTTCTTTGTTGGATAGAAATCTTTCATTTTTAATGTATTCAAATTCAACTTTTTCTTTTCTTTGTGCTTTAGAAGTTGTGTTTTTGAAATTTTGTTTTAAAAGCCCTTTCCCATCCCTAGATCAAAACAATATTTTCTTATATTCTCTCTTCTAGTAATCTCATATATTTATCTTTCACATTTAGGTCCTTAATCCACCTTTAAATGTGGTATTAGGTAAAGATTCAATTTTTTCCCCTCCATATATTGAGCCAATTTTGCCAACACCATCTACTAAAGAATCTATCCATTCTATGGAAGGTGGTACCATCTCCGTCATTAATGAAGTTCCCATACATAACTAGGTCTGTTCTCTGAGCCCTCTGTTCTATTCCATTGTCATTTTTTCTGTACTTCCACTGACACTTGCTATTTCTAGCACTATGGCTTTGTTATATGTTTCAGTCACAGTCCCAGCAGGCAAGAGATGGCACATCCAAATTAGGAGAAAGGGACTTTTTTACAGAGGTATATGCAGACCATAAGGGATACTGCAGGAACCTTGGCTGGTAACAGTAGGGAGAGGGGACCCTGCCACCCTGGGCCTGTAAGGGCCAAGGGAGGAAGCAGTTACTGAAACCTGAAGACAGAGAAGATGAGAAGACTGATGGAGCTGGGACAGCAGTCCTGCAGTGATCCCACAGAAGGGGGCCAGGACAGTACATACTGTAATTTGACCCTCTTCCCTCCTTTCCATCTCCTACTGGCACTTCCCAATGGCTGACCCAACCTAGTAAGGGAGACCAGTCCATACAAGCAGAACAACCTTAGGCCTTGGGCCCAGGTACTTTAGCAGGCCCCAGAATTCCCTGCTCAGACACCCAGTGGGTGAGCCTCCGTGGAGCCTCCATGGAGGCTCATATTCTGAGCAGGATGGAGAATGGTGGAGAGCACCTGAGAGGCAAACGGAAGGTGTCCAGCCCATGATACCTCTTCAGATCTTGTAGAGCAAACTCTGAGGGGCTACTTTAGACAGGGTTGCCAGAGGAGGCTTCCTGGAGGAGGTGGTTTCTAGGCTGTGACTTGAATGAATGATGAGGGGCAGCCATGTGAAGCTGTGACAGGAGCCACGGCACTGTCTACCCCACCCCCACCATCCTCCCTTCCCAGCTGGTGCTTCAAGAGGCAGCTTGTGGACCTGGTGACGGAGGGGGTGTGGCAGGAGCTGCTGGACAGCACCCGGATCGAGATCTGCGTGGCCGACTGGTGAGTGGCGAGTGGCAACCTGCTCCCCAGCATCAACTGCGGAGGCCACTGTTCGGCCAAAGGGACTCATTTCGAGCCCCCATCAACCCTATGAGGTCGCTGCTGTTACAGGGCCCCCTATGCAGACGACACTCAGAAGTGAGGCTCTCAGAGCTGCACAGCCAGTGGGGGCAGAGCCTCGGTGAGCCCAGAGCCCCCACTCTGTGCTCCCCAACCAATTCCCCATTGGATGGGGAGTTGTTGCCATGACCCCACAGACGGGCTTGGCTTGGTCTGAACTAAGGAGTCCCCATCCCCGCCCTCATTACCCCCACCCCAGCGCTGACCCTAAGGGCTTGTGGATGCCCAAGGCTTCAGAAGGCCTAGGAGCATTGCCTGGGGCAACGGGGCTGCGACAGGGGGCCTACAGTGAGCTCCCACCTTCCCAGAGCACCCAGGATCCGCCCCCAAAAGTTCAGGCTCCTCCCTGGGGCTCTGGTCCTCACTGAGATCACCAGGGCTTCTCCCCAGAGCAGCTAGACACCTATGGCCTTTAGGCTCCTCTCCAGAGCACCCAGGCTCTGGCTCCTCCACGGAATCCAGTCCCTTCTTGAGCACTGGCTCCTCTCCAACCCCCACCCCAGGGTTCTGGTTCCTCTCGCCGGGATTCTCCTCCCACCTCTGGTGACCCAAAGCCTCAAGAATCCACCCAAGAGCACCCAGGCTCCTCCCCCAGGGTCTGATTCCACCCCAGGAGCACCACCACTCCTCCCCAGATCCCAGGCTGGGACCTCCCTGGCTGCAGTGCAGGTGTGTGGGCCCCTCATCTAGAGGCAGGGAGGCCCTGCCCTCAGCCTCCCCCGACCTCGACCCAGAGAGCCGGGTGGGTGACGAGGGCATCGAGGCTCACTGCCTCCTGGCAGGTGGGGCGCCCGAGAGAACTGCGGCTGCATCTACCGGCTCAGGGTGCGCCTCCTGGATGTGTACGAAAACGAAGTGGTCAAGTTCTCGGCCTCGCCCAACCCAGTCCTTCAGTGGACTGAGAGGGGCTGCCGCCAGGTGGGTCCAGACTGCCCTCCTGATCACCCCTGACCTGCTTGGAGGCACAGCACCCCCAGCCTCTCCTTCTGCTCACTTTCCCTTGTTGGCTGTCATCGCTGCACGATATCCTATAAGAACAGCTAACAGTTTCTCGCTACACTCTAAGCCTTGTTCCAAGAGTTTTACATATTAATTCATTTCTTTAACACAACAGCCTAGTTGTCAAAACACATTTATTGAGCACGTACTGTGTGCCAGGCACTGCTCTAGGGGCTGGGATTGCAGCAATGAACCAAAGTGCAGGCCCTATTCCCATTCCAAAGTCAAGGAGACTGAGGCACGGGGCAGTTAAGCGACCCCAAGTGCCACTAAGGTGTGCAGGGCCTGATCCCAGGCCAGGCTGCCTCCTGGACCTGTGCTGTCACAGCCACGGCATCACTATGTAAGCTTAAGTAACCTTCGACGGCCTTCCTGCTCCTGCCTTTGCCCCAGACACAGCATCCAGAAAGATTCCATTGAAAGGGGATTCAGATCACAACTCTCCCCTTTTCGTGGCCCTCCTGTGCTCGGAAGAAAAGCCCAAGTCTTCACTGGGCCAAAAGTCCTGCAGGGCCTACCCTGTTACCTCCCTGACCCCACCTCCTACATCCCTTCCCCTCACTTACCTGCTCCGGCACCCTTCCGCCTCAGGGCCTTTGCATGGCTGTACCCTCTGCCTGAAACACCCTTCCTCCAGATCCCCATATGGCTCCCTCCCCTCCTGCAGGTCTTTGCTCAAATGTCCCCTTCTCAGTGGGCCCTCCCTGGCTCACTTGGCAACGCCCACCTCCTCGCAGGATGCTCTCTGCCCCTGAGCCCCCTCAATCCTGCTCAGCATCTGGGTCCCCACCAGCATGTCGGCTCCACCGGGGCTGTCCTTACTGCTTATCCCCAGTGCCCAGAGCAGGGCCTGGTGCTGACTCAGTCCTTGATGAAGTTTCCATGGAGAAAATGGTGGGAGGAGGGAACATCCAGGCCCTCAACCCAAACCTCTCCTTCCCCCACAGGTCTCCCACGTCTTCACCAACTTTGGCAAGGGCATCCACTACGTGTCTTTTGAGCAGTATGGGAGAGACACACGCTCCTGGGTGGGGCACTAGGCGCCCTGGTGACCCACTCCAGCGTGAGGGTCAGGATCCGCCTGTCCTAGCTGACCAGCCAGCCAGACGCCACCATCAAACCAGGGCTTTGCAGCCGGGAACTAGGGGCTGCCCAGGCTCGGTGGGGTGGGCACATCTGGCATGTTCTGGTTATGCCCCCACTTGCTGCTGCTTCTGCATGGGGCCCACCAGCGATTACAAGCCAGAGATCTACCCAGGCTGTGTGGAGAGGGCTTCCTTGGCTCCCCAGGGGGGCACATAGGAGACTAACCCAGAGGCAGTTAGTTGTTTGTTTGCCCCCAAAGTGTTTTCTCACGTGTGACAGTGTCAATTGGGTCAAGAAACCAGGGCCAAATCAGGGTTTATAAGAGGGCGAGAAGCTGCTGAGTCTGGGAACAGGAAATCTTGCCTGCACATTTTTGGAGTAAGCTGATTGCTGTCAGGGAGCAGAGAGGTCAATCAGAGCAGTGACACCAAGAGCCTTAGAAGAAACACTGGCCATTATGTTGGGGTCCCCAGGATTCAACTATGGGGCACATGTAACCTGCCTTCCCTGTGCAATGACTGCCCACATCATCCCATCAGCACTGCGAGCCCGTTCACGCCCAGTTGGCACTGGTTCTATCAGAATCCCTCAGAGGCCAGGTCCCCTGCATTTCTCTGCTGAACCTGAACTGTGTCCCCCACTCCAATCTCGGACCCCTGCTTCAGGGGCAGCTTGCCTCCTGCTGGGCCACCCCCTTCTTCTCGGCACTCCAGCCTTCTCTTGTACACGGACTCCTGGTCTCCTGGTGCAAGGTCTATGAGGAAAGAAAGCTACCCATTCCCAGACCTCCCTGGCTTCCTCCATTTCTCCAGCTGGGCACAGCCAACAAACCAGCTCAATAAAATTGGTGCTAAATGGGAGGTGATGGGAGATTTGGGTCTGTAATGCATGAACTTGTCTGCCCCTGGCTCAGATCCTAAAAAGGCTTGGGGATGGGGGAGTGTATTTCCAATTGTGAGAACTCTAGAAGTGTGTGCGTTAAGGGCTGTGCAGGAAATAGAGGCAGGCTTAGGAAACCCCGAGATGGTCTGTGATGCCATTTAAAGGCTCCCATGCCAGTTCTCAGGGGTCCTCCCAGTAGCTCTCAGGCAGGTTCTGGTACCAACGCCATTTAGGCCAGGAGGAAACAGCCTCAGAGTTTAAATGACCTGCCCATGGTTACACAGCCAGTAAGTGGGGTATGTGGGACTTGAGCCAGAGTGTCGGGCTCCAGGCCCAATGATGTAAGTACAGCTCCCAGGTCTTGAAATAAACAGTGGCTGGGCACATGATCCTGTCGTTCAGTCCTCACAAGAACCAAGATGACCATCAGCACCGATTTCCAGGGAAGGTATCTGAGGCCCAGAGTGGGGATGGAGTATACCTGAGGTCACAGGGCAATTAAGAGGTGGAGGTGGGATCAAACCCTGGTCTGTGTCAGCCTGATGATAACACAGAACAGCTCCCAGGGATGAGGCAGTGCACCTGTTTTATCCTTTCCACACCCCTTCAATGCCAGCATTACAATTCCTATCATTTTCCAGATGAGGAAGCTTTTGAGGGCTTTACTTGCCCAGGTCCCACAGCCTGTAAGAAGTGGAAGTGGGACTCAGTGCCATCTTCCTGTCTCCAAAGTGGAAAACTAAATAACCATCCTCATGCACATAGATCATCCAATTTAATCTCCAAGAAACCAAACAAAGCGGGTATCAGAGTAGGGCCGATTTCCAGGGGGAAACTGAGGCCCAGAGGGCTTGTTGGTTGCCAAGGCCACAGGGAGAGCACAGACATCTGGGAACACCATTCACATCACAACCAAGCTGGGTCTGTTTATTACAACCCTTCCCAGCTGATGGCAGTGCAGTCTCAGTACCTCACGCCAACGCTCTACATCAGCCCAGGGGCTAGACAGAAGGGGCGCCTTTTTCTAATTCACACCCAGGACACTATGGGCTAATGATAATCCCCACAGAAGAGGCAGAGCCACAATGTGAATCCAGGACTGGGGAGGCTTTAGAGGTTGAATAGCCTTCCTAGGACCCTGCCAGGTCCTGGGCAGAGAGGAAGGTTCTAGTTCTGCAGGGACACCCAGTCCGCCGTGCCCCCGACGGTCACTTCTTCTTCTGCACATGGCCACAGTCGTACTTGCCGCGCACGACAGTGAGCTTGACGCCGGGCAGGTCCTGGGTGCGGCCGCCCTGCACCAGGACGACATGGTGCTCCTGCAGGCTGTGGCCCTCTCCAGGAATAAAGCAGACGGCCTCGCGGCCCGTGCTGAGCCGCACCCGGCAGCACTTGCGGTTGGCCGAGTTGGGCTTCTTGGGCTTGCGGATGAACGTGCGCAGGACGACGCCCTTCAGCTGCGGATGGCCCTCCGTGGGGCCCAGTTTCCTGGGTGGCCGCTTCGGAGGCCCCAGGCGGTGCATCTGGTTCAGGGTGGCCATGGGGCGAGAAGTCTGGAGCCGGGGGGCCAGGGCTAGGCCTGGGGGGATACAGCCAGGAGGATGGGAGTTAGGATCCCAATGAACACATAATATAAGCTCAGTTTTGGTGTTCCAGGCACTATTCCCAGCATTTTACAAGGATGCACCTGTTTACGTCTAAGGGTATTGGCACGTATTAGCAATGAGAGCTAACGTTTATTGGACAACCACTGTATGTCAGGTTCTATAGAAAGCATTTTAACTGAATTCACTCATTTTATTTGTACTGTTCTGTTACATTTTACACCTAGTAACCCATGCAATCCCCACAGCAAGCCTGTGGGGTGTTCCTGGGAGATATCACCAGCCCCTCTCACACCCACATCCAACCCATCAGCAGATGCTGTCAGCTCAACCTTCCACTGATGAAAATCCATCCCCTTTCTCCCTCTTCTGCTGCCCCCTCTGCCCCCATCTTGTCCACCCTTGTCTCCTGCTGGACCATTTCCTCCTCCTCCCCACTGGTCTCTCGGCTCCTGCCCCTGTCCAGAGGGAGCCTATATCCCTCCCCTGCTCAGAGCCTTCCTGTGGCTCCATATCAGGAGGCAAAGGACTAAGCCCACCACAGTCCACCAGATCAGCTCCCATCACCTCTCTAACATGTCCTCACTTGCCACCAGCCTGTGTCCCCAAACACCAACAGAAAGGAAAACTATGGCTGCAGGGTAGTAAGGAAAACCAGAAAGGCGAGGAGGGAATGGGGGTGTAGATTTTCCAGGCAGAGCCAACAGGATTTGCTAATGGATTGGGCATGGGCATGAGGTATAAAAAAATTCAAAGACAACTGGATTCTGTTTAGCAAATATTCACTGAGCACCTTTTGTGTCTTGGCCCCAATAACAGGTCACAGTGGGGTCTGACATGGCCCCCCTGGAGCTCACAGTCCAGGGCTTTGAGGTCACAGCTTCATCCATCTATCCAGCTCCTACTCCTCGCTCTGTCACCAGCATGGATGTCCTTTCAGCACCAAAACTTCACTGACACCCCCCAATCCAGGGCAGGTCCTGGCCCCATGGTCCATTCCCCATGTCACCTTGAGGCAACAGCCTCAAAGGGAATGACACCTTCTGAGAAGTCTCCTCTTTCTTAGTGGAATGCCTTTGGGCAAGACTTCATCTCCCATTGCCTCAGTTTCCTCACCTGTACTGCAGGCAGCATAAACATGTCCCCCTCCTGAGCACTCACTGCTCATGGGGCTATCAAGAGAGACCTGTCAAGCTAGCCCAGATGCCCGATGGCAGGGACGAGGCTCCCCTTGCCCACTGCTATGATCATAACAGAAGGGACTTAAGAAAGGTTTGCAGAGTGAATATGCGAATGAAATAACACATACAGGGCATAGTCCATGGGAAGCGATTGTTGGTGGAAGGAATAACTGCATAAATAAAGCACTCCTCTGTGTGTGAGGCACACACTAAACTCTTACAAAACATCAGGTGAAAGAGCTAAAATACCTTGCTTGGGTGTCTCACCCAGAGGAAGCAATTAAGATTAGCTGAAGAAATAAATGACTGACCCAAACTCCTAGCACCCACCTGATGCACAGGCCTTCAATGCAATCATTTAACAAATGTTCACTGAGCACCTTCCCACCTCGCAGCCCGAGCTCTGCCAAAACCCACCATATCTATGCTTGATTTTAAAAACCCTGATGGTCTCGGGCTGCTGAAGAGGCAGTCAAGTTCTAGCGGGGAAAACCCTCATCCACTCCGTCTCTGCACCTGGAGCCTTCCACTTACCGTCGCTCAGGAACGCACTGAGGCCACGGAAAAGGCCGGACCACGACATCCCGCCGCCTGGAGCTCCCTGTGTTAGGGGATGAGAGATTCAGAAAGGAGGAAGGGTCGAGCCAGGGTTCAAATTCTCCCCTTCCCGCTCTCAGAGCCTTCTGGTTAACTTAAAGAAGTTCCTCTAAAGGTCTAGCCACAACCCTTCACGCTGCTAACAGTAACCCCCTCCGTAAATTTAGCCTCGCTCTGAGCAAGCTCCCGAGGACCCAAGTGCCCCCGCCCGTAGAGGGAAGGGGAAATTTGAAAGATCCGGGGAGGTTCGGAGGACTTGACCTCACCGACCCCAGCAGGCTCCGCAGACACGCGGAAACCCGCCTCTAGCCCTTTCCGGGTTACGTTAGCTAGTTCTGCCGCTGGCAGAAAGCGAAGGGGCGGGGCACAGGCAGATTGGTCAACGCTAGAGTCAATCTCGGTCTACTTTCCTCACTGAACTGTTTGAAGCACAGCGGGGAAGGCTTTCTCTATCGGGGGACTCGCCCCTTCCAGGGTCTGATTGGCTCGTCCCGAGCTGTTTTGCAATTGGTCTCAACGCGGGGTGGGCGGGACCAAGGCTGCGTGACCGGTTGTCCACGCGCAAGATGGCGGCTTCCATGGTGCGCCGCTTGTGGCCTTTGCTGGCTGGTCGGGGGCTCCGGTCCCGGGACCGCTGCGTCTGCAACCAGAACCCAAGCAGAAATTTCGCTACGGAGAGACGGGACCGGAACCTCCTATATGAACACGCGCGCGAGGGCTACAGCGCCCTTCCTCAGTTGGATGTGGAACCTCTCTGCGCATGCCCAGAAGAGGCCGCGCGCTCCCTGGAGCTCCGCAAGGGGGAGCTGCGACCGGCTGACCTGCCCGCGATCGTGAGTGCGCTTGCGCCAGCGGGCGGGGAGCGGGACCGGAGTCGCTCTACCTGTTTGCTGTTCGCTTGTGGGAGTAACTGGACTTGCAAGATGCTCTCCAGCAGGGGGCGGGCTTACTTCAAGAAATTTAGTCCTTTCGCAAGTTTACCAATTTGTGCTGGGCGGGTAACTCATGCACCTTTTTCACAAAGCATGCTGCGTACCTACGTACGCTAGGAATTTACTATGTGCCAAGCTTACCTAAGACCGCGAAGGAAAATGGGAGGTCAGGGGGTGGATCAGACCAGGGAAGGGTGAGGGGATAAAATCTTGCCTTTGAACAGTGAGAAGTAGAATCCCACCACTCCACAAGTAGCAGGCAGTTAAATGGGTGTATCTAATGAATGCATGATTCCACTGAGGGACATTTATGGACCACACACTGTTCCAGGTACTGAGTGAGAATAAGGTGGTGAATAATCGTAAAACAGCTAGCACTTATATAATTCTGCTTGCTGTGGGGTGGTCATATCTCTAGACCCCGCAAGGGGTGCTGAGGATGGTGGGAACCCCAAGTCCTCCCATCCCTCTCCTGGACTCCCCCATCTCCGTGTTTGAAGTACTTTATATGTACTAGCCTCAGTTAATTTTCACAACAATCCTAGGAGGTAGGTGCCATTGTTTTCCCCCATTTTATCAAAGGGGAAACCAAGGCACAGAGAAGTTAATTTGCCCAAGATCACACTACTGGTAAGTGGCAGAATGGGCATTTGAATCTATGTTGTCTGGCTCCAGAGTTCACAATCTTAACTACCCCACTGTGTTTACTTGTGAAATCACAGTCCAGTGGAAGAGACAGATGTTTAACATACAGTTATAAACATATAACTATCATCTCTATTAAGTGCTGTGAAGGAAAAGATGGCAGTCTGGAAGGACTTCCTGGAGGAGGTGGCATTAGGCAAAGGTCTGTGGAATGAATGCAAGTTAGCCAGGGGAAGCGGGAAGAAGTGTGTTCCAGATGGAGGGACCAGAATGTACAAAAGCTTAGAAGTAGGATGAAATATGGCGTTTGGTGGACTTGGAGGTAATTTGGAATGTTACACCCTTTAGCAAGGTTTTTCAAACTTAGCAACCACGAGTAAAAAAATACATTACACATCCTGCTCAGGTACACACACCCACAATTGAAGCAAGTTTCATTGGCTGTTCTTGATCTCCACATGTATGATACATTCTTTTTTAAATTGTTATTTGTATATCCTGCCCAATATCATTTTTAAAATGCTGATTTAGAGATCCTAAACTAATTTTATAATCCACTAATGGTTCACACCCCCACCCTAGAGACTAAAGTATTAAGAAGTATAAGGCTGGGTTGTGACTTTGTAGGCCATGGTTTTTCTTTCAGCACAATCACATGGTAAGGTGTGATTTATTCCTGGGGACACTGGCAGCTGTGAATGCCTTAAGCAGGAGACATTGTAAAAGCGCTCTCTGGCTGGATCAGAGGCATGAGTCTGAAGGTTGGGTGGGTAGGACAGAGATTTTAGTGGGAAATGACGAGGCCCCAAGTGGGGCAGAGCCAGGGGAGGGTGCAGATTTGATGGTTGTTCATGAGGCAGAATGGACAAGACAGGGTGCCTGGCTGAGGGGGTGGAGCATCCCCAAGGGGTCCCCTGGGCTCCAGACTGGGAGATTGGGATTCCTAAGGAGGAGGAGGAGGAAGAGAGGAGCAGATTTGGAGGCAGGTGCTTCCCCATGAGTCACTTTTGGACATGCCCAGTATCCAGGGGGACCTCCAGGGGGAGCCACCTAGTGGGTAGCAAACCAGCTGGGGCCCACTGTCCTCTTTTGCTTCCCAGCCCCACAACGGCATCATTGTGCTGAAAGAAAAACTGAAGCCAGAGGGAGCAAAGGGGTTTTCCAGGGGGATCTGGGCTCACAGGGAGGGAATCCACGGCAGTAGGTGTCTTCAAGGAAATGAGCGCTGGTAGGTGCCCATCTCTCAACCTTCCTTACTCCACTGTGTTGTTGAGTGTAGTTGCTTTTGGAACAGCCGCACACCTAGGAGGCTGTTTCGCTCTCAGATGATATCAAGAGATGAGTGGTCCAGGCTGGCAGGAGACTGTTACGTTTTGTCCATCAGGGGCCCAGGTTCCTTTCATCTCCTTGCTCTACACCCCTTCTCCTCAGGGTCAGTCAGGGAAGTAGGAAGAGAAAGGCCAGAACAGGGGCTTAGATTTAAAGACATGACCCAAGACTCACTCTTACCACTTCCATTTTTGTCCGTTGGCAGGTCTTGGTTATAAGACCGAGAGGCAAGCTGGGAAACGTGTCTTAATTCTAGGCAGCCGTGTGCCCAGCTAAACATCAGAGAGTTCTAGTACTGAGGACAGGAGGGGAAAAGGGCTACTGGGGCACAGGAGGGGTCTCAGCTTCACCCCCTGACAGGTCCAGCAAGGAGCAGGGGCAGTGGCTGCTTCACCATCTTCCCCTCCCATTTCTACCTCTAGATCTCGACATGGCAGGAGCTGAGGCAGCTGCGAAAGCAGATCCGGAGCCTGGAGGAGGAGAAGGGGGCAGTGGCCGAGGCAGTGAAGGCCCTGCTGGTGAGTATGGAGGTCCTGGGGGGTGGGGGTGACAGCAAGGGTGCACCGGGCTGCAGGTAACAGGAAGCCCAGTCTAAGGAGCTTAAACAACGTGGACATTTATTACCTGGCATAGCAAGCCGCCCGGGCCCGGCAGTTTTAAGGTTGATTGATTATCAGCTCTCCCAGCATCTCAACCCAGCTTCTCTCCCTCAGCTGATCTGCCCTCACTTGCCCCTCTCACGGCTCCACAACGGCTATTGTGGTGCCGCAGCCCCTCACACAGCTCTGCAGAGGCTGGAAAGAGGCCTTCCCTGGCCAAAGTGCCATTTCCAAGGGCAAGGGGACCTTTCCGAAAGCAGTGTCCTCATGGTTCATGGACCTGGCAACCC
Organism: Bradypus variegatus; assembly: GCA_004027775.1. Taxonomy (NCBI): domain Eukaryota; kingdom Metazoa; phylum Chordata; class Mammalia; order Pilosa; family Bradypodidae; genus Bradypus; species Bradypus variegatus. Next base: position 56,798 of record PVKY010000047.1, on the reverse strand, counting down.
ACCCCTACTGCCACACTAGTCATCAGCCAGAGAAATGGAGTCACAGTGAGCAGCTTAACCTACTCAGGGTCCTGCTTTGGGCTGGATCCACTTTTCCTGAGTTTCAGGCTGCCTGGGGAGGGTAAACTGAGTCAGGGTCTATTAGGAAGGAGGAAGTGGGGTGACAGGTCCTGGGTTAGACAGTCAGTGGTATCTGCCCCAGAGATCTGAAACAGAATCAGACAAATAAGAGCAGACCAGGCACTGGTCAAGGCCCTTTGCACAGTCATTTAACCCTCATGACAATTTGGTTTTACCCAAGAGGGTAAAACTTGCCCAAGTCACACAGCCAGGAAGTGAGAGAGGTGGAATCCGCCCCCGCCCCGGTCTTCGATGCTGCTCTTAGCCACTATGCTTGAAGGCCCCTCCTGCCACGAATTTTATGTCCCAGCGACCAACAGAGTGCCAGGCTGGGGGCTGCCTGCAACCCAGGTAGGCAGCAAATAAAACGGTTATGTGATCTGGCCTCCTGGCAATTTACAAGTAGGGAAACTGAGGCACAGAGAGGTGGAAAGAGCCAGCTGGGCTCACACAGCCAGTCACTGGCAGAACAGGAGATTCAAATCCCTTGGCCGTGCTTGACCTTTCACCCTTCGTTTTCCCTCCTCCCACCTCAACTTCATCAACTTAATTACCCCCTTCATCTCTTTTCTACCAGGAAAGCCAGGACAAGAATCAAGTGCAGCAGGTACTACCGGGAGTTGCTGTCTCGGCCATGGGGGGGGGGGGCTGGGGAGGCAGAAAGATACCCTATCAGTCATGATTCCACAGTTTAAGTGACAGAAAATACAACTCAAACAAGTTTTTTAAAAAGGAGGGCAGGGGTACTTTATTATTCATGGAATTGAAAATGCCAGCTTCAGGTATAGCCGGATCCAGGCTCTGGATCTCTTGGGTCTGCTTTCCTCTCATTATCAGACCAGCTTTCTCCCCTTAGAGATCTAGGGTGGGTGGCAGAGCTAGGGGCATTCAGGCACAAAAATGACCACTTCTGTGTTATATGTGGCCAAAGTCCTGGGGCTGATTATCATTATTTGTCCTGGGGCCATGTACTTTCTCTGTGCCAGTCATTGTGGCCAGAGCAATGGAATGCTTCAGTTGGCCAGGCCTGAGTCAGGGCCCCATGGTCCCAAAAGAAAATTCAGGGTCCTGGACCAAGAGAAGAGGAAACAGATGTCCACCACAGATGTTTTACCAGCAGGGATCCAGGTCAAACTGCTTGAGAGACAGCCCCACCCTTTCCTGGACTGACCCTGCTTTCCCCGCTCCTAGGACCCAAAATATCAGGGTCTGCGGGCACGTGGCCGGGAGATCCGGAAGCAGCTCACACCCCTGTACCCCAAGGAGGCCCAGCTCGAGGAGCAGTTCTACCTGCGGGCACTGAAGCTGCCCAACCTGACCCACCCAGACGTGGTGAGTGCAGGGCTGTGCCGTAGGGGAGGCCAGGGGCCCACCCAGTGCCACCTCCCCAGTGACATCTGCTGTCTCCCTGCAGCCCGTTGGGGATGAGAGCCAGGCCCGGGTGCTCCATGTGGTCGGAGAGAAGCCAGGTGGGCCACATCCCAGGGCCTGGGAGCCAGCAGGCCTGGGACCCCAGGCTGGCAGTATGGGGGTGGAGTGGGGGGCAGGTTGGCTGCTGGGGTCCTGGCGCTGTGAGAGATGGTTCCATCTGTCTGCCTCAGCTGGGCTCTGGCTGCCCTGAGGGGCAGCTCTTGGGTTTTCGTTCTCTGTGTCTCTTCTAGCACTTCATTCAGCTTTATCACCCTCTCTCCTTTCCTGGATGTGTACACGTGTGTGCACGTGCATGTGTCAGCTGTCTGTCTGTCTCTCTGACCCCTGTTTCTGTCCCCATCTTGCTCAGATTCCTCCTCCCTGACTGCGTCACCCTCTCTCTGTCTCCATCCCTCTCCCTTCCTCATCATGTTTCCTTCTCTTTCCCATCTGCCGCCCACTCCTTTCTTGACCCTGCCTTGCCTTCCTCTTCGTTCCCATCTCTCTGTCTCTCATCCTCCCTGTTTCCCTCTCTCTTCTTCTTTGTCTCTGTTTCTACTTTCCTGGGTCTCTCTTCTCTTTTTTTCTCCCCCTTTCCCCTCCCTTCTCTGTCTTCCTCTCTCTCCTCTCTCCCTTTCTCTGTTTTCCACTTTCCTCTGCTCTGTCTTACTGTGTCTCCTTTTTGTCCCTGTCTCCTGTCCCCTGTCTCTCTCTCGCTTCCCTTCTCACCCCATTGCTTTTCACCCACATCCAGCTTTTTCCTTCCTACCCCGGGGCCACCTGGAAATCGGCGAGAAACTGGACATCATCCGTCAGAAGTGAGCCCAGCCCCCAGCCCCTTCCGCCCGCCCCCCTCCACCCCAGCAGCTGGCAGGCAGCTCCTGCCTCCTGGGGCTTGGCATGGGATGTGGAACTGCCACATGAATATTTGATGCCCCAGCCCCTCCTGGCCTCTGGGCCTCTGTCCCTGGGTGCTTGAACTCCCCTCCCCACCCACCCCCAGCCCTGGCCCCTGTTCACCCACCTGTCTGCACATCTCTCTCCCAGGCGCCTATCTCACGTGTCTGGCCACCGCTCCTATTACCTCCGCGGGGCTGGGGCCCTCCTGCAGCACGGCCTGGTCAACTTCACACTCAGCAAGCTCGTCCACCGGGTATGGGCCAGGATTGGAGGGCTGCCTGGAAGGGGTGGCACGGAAGCTGAGCTCAGAGGGCACAGGGGTGGGGGGGTGACCTGCTCCGCTCCCGTCACAGTTCTTGGAGCTTTATGTGTATTGTTGGCACGTTTAATTCTTATGACAATTGTATGAGGTGTGTGCACTTTAGAGGTGGGGAAATTGGGGCCTGGAGAAGGGAGGTGGCCGCCCAAGGTCTCACAGCAACAAATGGAGCTGGTTCTAGAACCTGCACCCATAGCCCTCATAACCACTGTACCACTGTGCCTGTCTGCAACACACTGAGTGCATGGGGCCTCATGGGCCATGTCAGGGGCTCAGGCATTTCCTGAGGGCACTGGGGAGCCATGGATGGTTTTAAGCAGGGAGGGACATGATCAGAGCTGTACTTCAGAACTACACCTCCGGCTACCTGGTGTGAGATGAACTGAGAAGAGGGACGGAGGACATCAGGGAGGGTGCAGCAGAGAGCTTTCCAGTGACAGGGACACAGGGGTCCCGGGGCACAGCTCTACCCCCACTGTTCAGGCCTTTCCGGGTTTCCCCCGAGGTAGAATAGACTTTGGAATGACAGGGGGGTCTGTTGCCTTACTCTGCAGTGTTCCTTTTTCAGGCCTGAACTTGGGGTCTTGTTGGGAGGCCTGGCTCTGCCCTTCATCCATCCTCTCCCCTTCACAGGGCTTCATCCCCATGACGGTCCCAGACCTTCTCCGGGGAGCTGTGTTTGTGAGTGAGGCCCCTCATCTCCCCATGCCTAGCTGTGTGCCGGGCCCCATTCTGGCAGCCCCAGCCAGGCCTCTGGGACCAGGCAGAGAGTCCAGTCTGCCCCTCCTAAAAGAGACCATCCTAGCCCTGGGTTGAGGGGGCCAAGGCAGTAACAGGGAGGCCAGGGCAACTCCAGATGTTTCCAGGGGAGTCGTGGGGGTTGTGACTGCAAAAGGGGGAGGCCAGTGTTACCCATCCCGTGAGCCCTGCTGTGTGGCTTCCTCCCCAGGAAGGCTGTGGGATGACACCAAACGCCAACCCATCCCAGATTTACAACATTGACCCCTCCCGCTTTGAAGATCTCAATCTGGCTGGGACGGCAGAGGTAGGCCTTGCAGGTGAGTGTCTGGGTGGTGAAAACACCTCCTGTGTCCTTAGAGCAGGAAGGATTGTGGGTAGACAACTGGGAGAATCCCAGGAAGTGTTGGCTACCAGCCCATGACAGCCCACCAATATGTGCAGGTGTGTAGGCTGTACTATTATGCAGTTAGCAAATGCTATACTGTTAGGCAGTTAGCAACTTATACAACTGTACGTGTTCACATGCAGTTAGCAACCTGCACAACTGTACATGTTGATATGTAGTTAGTAACCTACACAACTGTACATATTGGTACGTGGGGCTATCAGCCATGTGCCTTGACATGGGGTGTTATCCACCGTGTGGATCCCTTTTCAAATTCTCACCAAGGCTTCCTGTGGACTGGTGACAGCCCTGACTGACCCCTTCTTGCCCCCTTCTCCTCCTAGGCTACTTCATGGACCATGCCGTGGCCTTCAGGGATCTGCCAATCAGGTGACATCTAGATCCTTAAGAACTTGTCCCCACCTGTGACCTTGTCCCCACCTCCCTGACCTCACCTGCTGCCCCCCAGGATGGTATGTTCCAGCACTTGCTACCGGGCAGAGACAGACACAGCGAAGGAGCCATGGGGGCTATATCGAGTGCATCACTTCACCAAGGTTGATATTATCCGGGACTGGGGTGGGGGGGTCACCCCAACAGCCCACGGCCTCCTAATCCTTATGCCTTCTGCCCTGCCCTAGGTGGAGATGTTTGGGGTGACAGGCCCTGGGCTGGAGCAGAGCTCGCAGCTGCTGGAGGAGTTCCTGTCCCTTCAGATGGAGATCTTGACGGAGCTGGGCTTGCACTTCCGGTGTGGACAGGGGCCAGGCACTGAGGAGGATGGTAGAGGGGTGTGAGTGAGTGGGCCCTCGTGGCGAGAATACCTCCTGTGTCCGCAGAGCAGGAGGGATTATGGGTAGATAACTGGGAGAAACCCCAGGAGGTGTTAGCTACCGGCCCATGACAGTCCCACTTACCAATATGTACAGTTGTGTAAGTTGCTAACTGCACACCAACATGTATGGTTGCGCAGGCTGCTAACTGCACACCAACATGTACAGTTGTGCAGGTTGCTAACTGCATACCAACAGGCATGGCCAGGTGCTGCCTGAGGGAGCCTAGCCCTTCTCCCCCATCTTGAACCTCATCATCACCTTCTCCCCCTTTTCCTGTATTAGGATTATAAGTATGGTATCTAGATCTATATCTGTGATCCTATATGGGATTATAGGATGATAACAGAAGTAGAAGCGGTGCAGGTCCCTTCCCTCTTGCTGCTCACCGTCCCTAGGTGTTGCCTTCACGTGTGGGGTCCAGGATGGCGAGTCTCCATCCAGTGGGAAAGGGGGCTGGGGAATGGTAGGGCACTCCCCTTCTCTTTAACAGGATGACCCAGATGTGACAAGCCTCACTTCCTCTCCCACTGTCAGCCACAGCTCGCTTTCAAGAGAGGCTGAGAAGTGTGGACTTGTATCTGAGTGACCCATTACAAAAAAACTAGGTAGTGCTGTCAGAACAGAAGGGGAAAGTGGAGTCCATCGCATTTTCCACCTTCTGCTCCTTGCACCACCTTCTCCATCACCTCTTCCTCCGGCTTCATCACTTCCTCTTTGCCACTGTCATCTCCTCCCCCTTCTTCGCTTCCATTCGCCTCCTTTGTCACTGTCTTCTCTTCTATCATCCCATTTCTTCTCCTCCACCTCTGCCCTGCTGACCACTGCCCTGCCGACCACTGCCCCGCCATCCTCCTGGGCTGCAGGGTCCTGGACATGCCCACCCAGGAGCTGGGCCTCCCCGCCTACCGCAAGTTCGATATCGAGGCCTGGATGCCGGGCCGTGGTTGCTTTGGAGAGGTGAGCCCCTCCCCAGAGGGATGCAGGGTGGGGAGAGAGGACACGACTGTCCCCCAGGCTGAGCCTCCAGCCACCCCTCTCCCCACCCCCAGGTGACCAGTGCTTCCAACTGCACAGACTTTCAGAGCCGCCGCCTCCACATCATGTTCCAGATGGAGGCTGGGGAGCTGCAGTTCGCCCACACGGTAAGGGCCTGCACCCTCCCCCTCACCCCTCAGAGGCCTCCTCTCCCCAGGACCCCCCCACACCAGCCCCTGGTTCTGAGCACCCTCCCTCCCAGGTGAACGCCACGGCCTGCGCTGTGCCTCGCCTCCTCATCGCCCTCCTGGAAAGCAACCAGCAAAAGGTACAGGGGACAGAGGATCCCACCCAGAGCAGAGGGTGGGGGGCTGGGGCAGGGGCAGCGCTCTGAGGCCTACTGTGTCCCCCAGGATGGTTCGGTCCTCGTGCCCCCTGCCCTCCAGCCCTACCTCAGCACTGACCGGATCACGGCCTCTGACCACGTGCCTCTCCAGTACATTGGGCCCAACCAGCCCCAGAAGCCGCAGCTCCCAGGCCAGCCTGGCCTGAGCTGAGAACCCGTCCACGTCAGCCGGTGGGGTTGCTGCTGCCTTGTGGAGCTCAGGGGACCCCGGACGCCTGGGATTTGTATTCCTGGGCCCATCCTGACATCTGCGTCCCTCATGTCTGCATCACTCCTGGGGGCCCTTGAACTCCAGGATCTGCCTCGTCTCTTTCCCTGTCTCAGGGCCTCTGAACCAGTCAGTGATTCCGTGGTCACTGGGACTCCCAACCTGCACTGGGAAGCAGGCCATCGGAGGACTTGAAGACCCTGGGGACGGGGAAAGAGGCAGAGGCCTCCCTCCTTCTTCACTTCCTCTTGCCCCAGTAGTGCTGAGTGGAAAGTCCCCAATAAATGGTCAGACCACAGGGCTTGGTGACTCCGAGTGAGCAAGATGCTCCTGCCTGACCTTCTGGGAGGTGCTGGGTGATTGCCCAGAGGTGCTCAGTCATCAGAGGGGCCTAGGCCTGGAAGAGCCCAGCACCCCCAGAGGACCTGGAGGGTGGCTTCAGGCTCACAAGGGGAGCTGGATTCCAAGTCCTCTCCCCTTCCTCTGGGATAAGGCCAGGCAGGGTCACCCTCCAGTGGCTCCCTCTCCTTGACCCCTCAACCCCCACTCCTCTCCCAGCCTTCCTTCCCCTGCTCCAATTGGGGTCTGATAGGGTCACAGACTCAGCAAGCAAAGCTCATCCTCTGATACATTTGCCAGAACTGACTCTTCCCCTAGGCAACCCCGCCTCGGTAAAGGTTGCCGTTTCCCAGCAGGCCATAACCCTCCAAGCCATCCTCAACTTCTTTCCTCTCATGCCCACATCCAGTCCATCAGCAAATCCTGGCAGCTCCATCTTCCAACATCTGCCCGCTTCTCTCTCCTCCATGGCCCCCACCCCGTCCCTCTCCACTGCTCTCTCCCATTTGTACCTTCACAGCAGCCTCCCCCTACCCCACCCCATCCCCGGTCTCCCTGCTCAGAGCCCTCCTGTGGCTCCATCTCCTTCAGGGGAAAGGCCAGCGTCCCCAAGGCCCCATGTGGTCTTGCCCCTGGCCTTCCTCTTCCCTCTTGTTCTGGCCACCACCCCACCCCCCACCCACCTTTGGTGTTCCAACTCCAAATTCGGCCCTGACCCAAGCCTTGGCACTTGTGAGCCCCACTCCTGGGCTGCCATCGCCTGGATCTTCTGGGAGTGCCTCTCTTTGATCAGTGATAAGCCCACGTCACCTCCTCAGAGAGGCCCACCCTGCCCACCCCACCCAAGGTAAACCCCTTCTCTCGCTATCTGCACCAGACTCAGGCCCCGCAGCCAGGGCCTCCTCCCTTCACAACGTGTGGGTTTGAGAACTGTCGATCTCCTGCCTGAAGGGCCACTCCAGGAGGGCTGGGGTGTTTGCCAGTTTGTTCACTGCTCAGCCCCAGAGTGGAGAGGAGGGCCTGGCAGATAGTAGGTGCTCAATAAAAATCACTGGCATGAAGGTGCTTGGGGGTCTGCAGTTCCCAAGTGCCAGGCACTGCCCTAAGCTCTAGTCATACAGAACTCATTTAACCCTCGCCGCCACCGTAGAGTAGGTTGTCAAAAGTCCCATCTGACAAAGGAAGGAACAGGTCTTGGGGAAGTTAAGCAACTGTCCCCAGGCTCCGCGGTGGCGACGGGGTCGAGCTGGGACTCAGGCCAGAAGGCCACCGCTGCCTGTGGGGAAGCAGGCTGCTGAGGCCCACTTCCAGGTGGGGCCCGGGAGAGAGAGGCGTTGCCTGAAGTCATCCTGGAGGGGACTGGAACCCAGGCCTGCCTCCAAACGGGGCAGCTGAGCTGGATCAGACCCCGTTTCTCTGGGAGGAGAAGCCTCCACCCTCCTTGCTGGCGCCCACGGGCCGGAAGCCTGGAGGGGCAACGGGTGCAAGACGTGGGTTCCCCGTGAATAATTGAGGGTTTCGGGCAGGCTGGCCGCCCCGCAGCTGTCGTCCCGCTGCGGGAGGGGGTGGGGGCGGCGGTGACGTCATCTCCTCCCCCGCGGGCTGGCAGCGCGGGTTATAAGGGGCTGCCCAGCCGGGTCCGCACAGCGCCGGGGACCCCGAGTCCGGACGCCGCACCATGCCGCGCCGCGGGCCAGTCTCCGCGCTGCTGCTGCTGCTGGGGGCAGGTGGGTGGGAGAAATCGGGAGGGACCTTGGTGTTCAGCCTGGGGTGCAGTCTCGGGGGGCCGGGCAGGAACGGTGAGTCCTGCAGGATCGGACTAGAGACCCCATGGGGCCGGTGCCCTTGGCAGGAGGGTTGAGAAGATGTGTGGGTGCCAGGAGCTGGGCTCAGCACCGGGGACAGCGCCTGGGGTGTCAGATCCCTGGCGCCCACCTCCTCCTTCCTCCACAGCCACCGCTGCACCCCTGGTGCCGAGACCCTCCAAGGAGGAGGTGAGGAATGTGGAGCCCCTGATTTACTGCATCCCACCCTGGGCCCCAGCCCTCCCTGCCCAGCCTCCTCCATGAGCTTCATCTCCCCACATCTCCTCTGCCCTCACCTTCCCCCCTGACCCTTCACCCTCGCTCCCCAGCTGACCCGCTGTCTGGCAGAGGTGGTCACGGAGGTGCTGACGCTGGGCCGGGCCCAGAGAGGGCCCTGCGTGGCTCTCCTGCACAAAGGTAAGAAGGGCTGGGTTCCTCTCCAGAGCCCCCGCCCCAGTTGTGCCTAGGATGGCTCCGGAAGCCATGTGCCCTGCCCCAGGGCTGCCTGGAGGAAGGGGTATCCTCTTCTTATTCCCAGAGGGGCTCCCTGTGGGCTAGTGCAGCCCTGCCAGGCATTCTCAGCCTGACAGGGCCTTGCCCCCCAGCTCACCCTTGGGTCCCTGCAGAGACGGGGGATGGAGGCAGAGAATGCCCCCCAGCACCTGACCCTCCCCTCCCAGTTCTGGGCAGTCCCTCTGTGGGGGCCTCGGGGAGGCCCCAGCACTCTGGGTCTCAGTTTCCCAACTTGACACACAGAGAACAACTTCTCTTTCTGCCAGAGATGTGTGAGACAGAGCCCTATGGCTGTGTGCCTGCCGAGGAGAAAGGCCTGCTGGTCGGGGATTTCAAGCGGGAGGCCGGGAAGACAAGGTCCAGCCAGGAGATGAGGGATGAGGAAGAGGAGGAAGAGGCGGAGGCAACAGAGAAGACCCACGAGTCTGAGGTGCAGGAACAGGCCATCCACGAGCAGCTCCACAGCCGGCTCCGCCAGGAGGAGGAGGAGGAGGAGGAAGGAAAGAGGAGGAGGGGGCCCGTGGAGGCCTTTGAGGACCTGTGGAAGCGGCATCGAGAGGGTGGCGGGGGTCTCCAGAAGCGGGTGGCAGAGAAGGCCAGTGACGAGGAGACAGCCCAGTTTGAGGCAGAGGAGAAGGGCATGCGGGTGCTAGGTGGGGGCCACGGCCTGTGGCAGGGGGCGGAGAGGGCTGGAGGAGAGAGGCACCAGGAGTCCCTGCACCACCACCGCCACCAGCCGGAAGCTGAACCCAAGGAGGAGGAGGAGGAGGAGGCTGCTGAGAGGAAGGTGAGTGAAGGAGGGAGACAGCAGCCACCTGCCATCACCCTAAGGCAATGCGGGAATGGGGTCAACCAGATGGCCAGTGGCTTACACCAAACTGTGGGCAATGGGTTATAAATGGTGAGATCCACCACGAATGGATCTTGGTAACCAAGACTGTCACCAGAGAGGTAGGAGCATCCAAGCAAGACCTTGACCTAACCAATACTGTCTCCAAACCCAGATTATAGTAACCAAGATGGCCATCACTATTACACAGAAACATCTAAGTTAGCCGTGAACAGTGATCACCATGCCTGGTTCACTGGGGTATAGGTGGACACCACTGCTGGGTCATGGAAAGTCAGAGGTCACCATAATTGGCCGTCACATCACAAACGGGCTATGGCAGTCCACATGGACCTCAGTGTGGGGTTATGTGGCTGTGATTCTTCCAGGGTCATGACACATCTATAAATCATCATTGCAGGTCCCTGTGGCTAGGATGGCCACTGCTGGCTGCCACTGTGAGAACCAACATGGCCCACGTTCATGGGCAACCACTGAGGTGGTGTGCCTTTGGAGGTGGGTGCCAACCACCCCATTTTTTATCCTACCAGGAACATGATGTGGAACGGCTGGAACACATGAGAGAGGAGCTGAAGAAGGTGACAGAGATCCTGGGGGAGGAGCTCAGGAGGGAGGGCTGACCCCTGACTTCATGTCCTCTTTCTTCCCAACACCCTACAGCTTAGGACTCTTGACTCCATAAGCCCCCTCCTCACTTGGCACCTGCCCCAACCTGGCAGCAGTAGGGAGAAGGGTGTGCCTTGAATCCAGGCTTGAGGGGACAAGTCTCAGCTGGATAGGGGGCCCGGGCTCAGACCTAACTCAGGAAAAGGGACCACCCCACCCAATACCCCATCCCCTCCAAGTGAATAAAGCACAAAGAAAACCATCAATGCTTATCATGTAGTACTTGATTTTGGAGGGACAGGGGCCCAGGAATAAACTGGAAGGCTGGGAAGGAGACTTCAGTCTAATCTCTCATTGTCAGAACTGTTTTATTAAATTGGAAATTATATTAACAAACAAATTAGATGAGGTCTTCAGAGAGAGGATTTGAGGCTGGGATGGGAGGTAGCTGGCTTTGGCTTCGGAAACTGTGGACCACGATGTCATCATATTCATCCTGGGGGCAGAGGGGACCAGGCAGAGGGGCTGAGGCAGCTGCCATTGTGCCCGCTGCCCAAGTTCTTCCACCACCACCACCACCCTAAGAATTGGGTTTGTCCTTGAAGACCAAGTTCCCATGCTTCTAGGTCAACTTCCCTGCTTCTAGTTCTCCAACCACCATTTTCAAGGTCCTATCTTCTACTGCCCGAGTTCTCCCACCAATGCTGTTTGAGTTCAATCCCTGCTGTTTTCAACAACCACTGCCACTTGAGCCCTGTTCTCCACCCCTTCCCTCTGCCTTTATTCCAATACCTCAACCCCACCACTCAACATCTTCCCCTGCCCAAGGTAGCGTCTCTCCTGCCCAAGTTCTCAGCCAAACCTCTCTTCACCGCTGGCTAAGGTCTTTCCCCATCCATTGCTGGCAGTTTTCAAATCACTGCTGCCTAAGCTCATCTTCCCACAGCCTCAGTTCTCCAACTCTTGTGCCTCAAAACACTCCCGTGTTGCCACCCACTCTTGCCGAGGTTTACCAGGGACCATGTCCAAGGTCTTTTGCTCCATCTCCGCCTGAGTTCTATTTCTGCCACTGCCTTTTTTCAGTAATCACTGCCCAGGTTCTTCCAGCCACCCCGGCCCAGGCCTCTTCTGACTGCTGCCCAGTGTCACTTGCACTGCTGCCTGTGTTCTCCAATCACAGCAGCCTAACGTCGGTCTCCGTGCACTGCCTCATTTCTCCTTTTTCCCTTTCTACCTGCCGATTTACCCTGACCACCCCCTCCTCCTCCAGCAGGGCTGCCCGGCCTTTCCTCCTGACTCACGCCCTCATCCCCACTGTCACTGTCACTGCTGTTGCTGCTGCTGCAGTGGCCAGGCTTGTCATCCTCATCCTCGGGGGCTCCGTGTGCACGGAGGAGGCGGGCAAGTATGGGGTTGGGCCGGAGTGAGGCACTGCCCAGTGGGGTGCGGCCACCATACATGCGGGCAGCAGGGTCTGCACCCCCTCTCAGGAGAAGCTCCAGCACGTCAGCAGCTTGTGCCTCCACCGCCAAGTGCAGGGGGCTCCGGCCACACGTGGGCTCCTGGCAGGGGTTCAGGAGAGAGGTCAGAAGGCCCGAGGAGATGAGACAGGGCTTGGAGGCCGTGCCCCACTCTGGGGGACAACCCCCATCTCCCCTTAGGGCAGCTCACCGGTTTGTTGAGGTCAGCTCCGGCCTCCCGGAGCAGCTGGATCATCTCAGCATCTTTGTGGATAACAGCCACGTGTAGTGGGGTGTGGCCTGGGGACAGAGTGACTGGTGTCAGGCAGTGGTGGTAAGGAAGGAGCCAGGACCCCAAAAGCCATGGCTGTTGGGGAGGGCCTGGTGGCTTGAGGGTGAGCAGGTAAGCCAAAGAAGCAGCTGGGTCCCGAGTGTCTAAGTCTCAGGTGGTCTCGGCTTGCAGGCAGGTTCCAGTGCCCGGGCTATGGGATGTCTGGGAACTGTGGGTAAAGAATCTGGAGTCTGTGGTTGGGAGGCCTGGAACCTGAGGCCAGGGGACCTGGGTCTCTGGTCTTATTTCACAAAGGACCTGAGTAGCTGAAGGGGCTGTGGCCTTGGGGAGGGGCTGGGCCCTGAGGAGTGGATTCTGGCTCATCTCAGTCCATTTGTGGAGGGAGGGACCTGACCCCAGGCGGTGGGCTTATCGGTGGGGGGCCTGCGACTTACATACCAGGACACTGGATATTCAGGGTCTTTTGTCCCGGGAGGCCTGGCCGAGGAGGGCTGCCTATCTCTGGGACCCTGAGTTGCACAACTTGGGCTTTGAATTCCTCAGTTCTGGGAGGGATGGGCCCTGCAGTTTGTAGGTGGGGGTAGGGGTCCTGGGTGGGAGGCGCCTTGCAGGTGGAGGGCCTGGGTCCCCATAACTGGTTCCTAGTAGCTCTGGGCCTTTGGATGACAGGTCGTGGTCCCAAGTGGGGGTCCTTGGTCCCAAGGCCTGGGTCCCTGAAGCCTAGACTTTATTTCCCAGTGGGGCTGGGTCTTGAGTAAGGGAAGGAGAGCCCAGAGCCAGGTGCTGCGGCCCTGCCGGGGAGCCTGAGTCCTTCCCAGTCACTGGGGACCCTCACCCTCATAGTTCTCGGCCTCCAGCTGCAGCTTCCAGTCCTCCTCACTCTCCTCCTCTTCCTTCTCCAGGTCGGGTTCAGGGTACAAGGCCCCAGGGGCCTGGTCAGCGTCAGGGGTGTGGTCGGGGTCCCGGATGTGGCAGGTGTCGGCGGCTCCCCGGAGGTGCTGGGGGCGGGGCTGTAGCAGCGCGCGTGCGCAGGCGTGCGCCCCCGTGCGGCAGGCCAGGTGCAGCGCCGTTTGGCCCCTGCGTTCCGCCATCCGCAATCCGGCGCCCGCCGCGTACAACTTCTCCACTGTTGACGCCTCTCCCAGGATGGCTGCCAGGTGCAGGGCTGTCTGTGGGAATGGAAGGCGAGGGTCGGGCTGCACTGAGTACCCAGCACCCCACCCCTTTACTGGCCCCCGGGAGCTCACCTGGCCCAGGTCATTCTGTAGGTCCAGGTACTCAGTGCCAGCGGCGAAGCTCAGGAGGAAATCCAAGAAGGGCTCGTGCTGATGAATCACGGCCAAGTGCAGTGCCCTGGGGACAGAGGTAGGGGTCAGAAGGCAGAGGCCTTCCTTCATTCAACAAACAGGGAGCATCTACTGTGTACTAAGCGTTGTGAGCACAGTTCTAGAGTCAGTTGTCAGGTTATCTGGGAGGGTCAGAGTTCAGAATCAATTCAACAAATTTGTCAAATGAGTGTTTATTAAGTGGGACTTTTGCTTCCACCCAAGATGAAGAAACATGGACCAGATTTCTCTCCCATCTGATACAGCTGAAAAAAGAAACTCAGGCAAAATATATTAAACAACAGTTTTAAAGAGCACTGGACATCACTGAATGAATGACAGTGATAGATGAGAGATGGGAAACAAGTGAGGTTAGCCCTACTATTGACCACCACAACTTATTGCCCTTGAGTTTCCAAGCCACGGTGCAGGGAGGGAAACCAGGCGGAGTCTAGAAAACTGGCTAAGGGAGGAGATGGAGCTCAGAGTCTGGGGAGACCAAGGAAGCCAGAGTTTGCAAGACAGAAGACTGAGGAGGAGAAAGTGCGCACAGAGAGAGAACTCCAGAGATCCGCAGGGGGGCCCCTTGGGTGTGCGGCAGAGCACTGATCATTGCATGTGTGTGAGGAAGCTGCCCAAGTCTGGGGGCAGAACTCTATCCAAATAGATGAGGGGAAAATGTCCCTGTCATTCACACAGAGCCAGGAATGGCATCTGTTCATACAAGCCAGACTACAAAAACTCACAAGCCATCAGTCACTGGGGAGAACACTCAGGAAGGTCTTGCCTCAGTAGTGGGGAAAAATTAGCCCTAGACTGAGCACTGCTCCAGAGCCACCCAGCAAATCATAAAAGCAAAAAACCAAAAGGGCCAAACCACTTCCAAGTAACTTAATGGCATCCCAGAACAAAACCCAAGAGTAGTTACAGAAATACAAAAATATCCAGCACGTAACAAGGTAAAATTAACATCTGGCATCCAATCAAAGATTATCAGGCCTGCAAAGAAACTAGAAAACAACCCATAATGAGAATAATCAATCAACTGACACTGACCCAGAACTGACCGAGATGTTAGAAGCAGCAAACAAAAACATTAAAATCCTTATTAAAACTGTATTCCATATGTTTGATAAGTAAAATAGAAGCATGGAAGATGACAGAAAAAGCCCACACTGAATGCCTAGAGATGACACTGTAGCATCTGAGATGAAAACACATTGGATGAGATTGACAATGGATTAGACTGCAGGAGAAAAGAAGACAACAGAAACGATCTAGAATATAATACAGAGAGAAAAAAAAATTTTTAATGAAGAGGATGAAAGACCTGTGGGACAATTTTAAGTGGCCTAATACAGTTGTAATTGAAGTTCCTAAAGTTGGGGAAGACAGAAAAAAATATTTGAAGAAATAATGGCCAAAAAAAATGTCCAAATTTCATGAAAACCAGGAACCCACAGATCCAAAAAGTTCAATGAGCTCCACACACAAGAAACATGAAGAAAACCCCACTAAGGTGCATTATAATAAAAATTTTTGAAACCAGTGTTAAAGACAAAATCTCAAAGACAGCCAGAGGGAAAATGTGACATCTTAAGTAAAGAGGAAGATAAGGATGACAGCAGATTTCACATAAGAAATAAATGCAAGCGAGAAGACAGTGCAGCAACATCTTTAAAGTATTGAAAGGAAAAGACTGTCAATCTAGAATTCTTTATCCAGTTTTCAAAATCCAGGACAAGGCCTCCCCCCCGCTACGTGGGATCTGCCAGGAGTGTAAATCTCCCTGGCAACGTGGGATATGACTCCGGGAGATTTAATCTGGACCCAACACTGTGGGATTGAGAATATCTTGACCAAAAGGGGGATGCGAAATGAATTGAAACAAAGTTTCAGTGGCTGAGAGATTCCAAACAGAGTCGAGAAAAGTCACTGTGGTGGACATTCTTATGAACTATATAGATAACTCTTTTTAGGTTTTAGTGCAGAGAAATAGCTAGAAATAAATACCCAAAACTATCAAACTACAAACCAGTAGGCTTGATTCTTGAAGATGATTGTATAGCAATGCAGCTTACAAGGAGTGACAGCATGAATGTGAAAGCCTTGTGGATCACAGTCCTTTTATCCAGTGTATGGATGGGTAAGTAGAAAATTGGGAACAAAAAACTAAATGAAAAATAGGTGGGAGTGTGAGAATGAGATTAAGTTTAGTTTTCACATAGGATAGGTGTGCCTTGCAGGGTGGGGCAGTTAAGGAATTGGCAGAAGGTTAAAAAGAGAAACTGTAGTCCACGGTCAGTCCCCCTGTTTATCCACCCACTATCCACAGTCAGTCCCCCTGTTTATCTGCCCACTATCTACTATCCTTACAAGGTGGAGACTCGGGGTAGAGGTTCCCAAAATAGCCTCATAACTTGTTACCAAACTAGCCCAAACTGGCTCTAAAGAGACCTGGGCATAACCATTATAGTCAGGGGTGGAGATTTGTTCCAACCACTCCAAATGTTGCAATCTCATGTGGGAAACTTATTTTAAATGTTTCCAAATTGCGCGGGCTAGTTAGGCTTGTCGAATAGAATGTAACCTCTGGAGTATCAGCCACTGGAGAAACGGGGGAGGGACTTGTGGTGCGGTGTTGGGAATAAATACTGCTGGGTCTATTGTTCTGTGCACCAACACCCCGCATTTTGTTTGGGTGCAGGTTCTTGCAAGATCGTGAATAAATTCTTTTCTTCTCCACAACAGGGTGAGCGTTTATTCCTTTTTAGGAATAGTGCTTATTTCTCACAGGAGGGAGGGGATGATTTGGGTGTTCTTTTTTACTTTTATTTTTTATTCTTATTTTCACTTTTTCTGGTACAAGGAAAATGTTCAAAAAATAGATTGGGGTGATGAAGGCACTACATGACGGTGCTGTGAACACTTTGGGTGACTGTATGGTATGTGAATATATCTCAATAAAACTGAGTTAAAAAAAAATCAAGGGCAAATCAGACCTCTGGCTACTGAATTTGTTTTTCCTCTCAACCAAGCTCTCACATGGAAGGGCAACTGGGAGGACTTTGAGGGAAGAGAAAATACATTATAGTAAATGGTATTCACAGTGTTTTAAATATTTTTCACAATAAAACAATACACTTAAAAAAAATCAAGGGCAATCTCTCTCTCAGTCAACTCTGCAAATAAACTCACTACCAACGTCCCTACATGGGACATGATTCTCAGGGGTGTAAGTCTCCCTGGCAATGTGGGACTTGACTCCCAGGGATGAGCCTGGTCCTGGCATCATAGGACTGAGAAGGCCTTCTTGACCAAAAAGGGGAAAAGAAATGAAACAAAATAAAGTTTCAGTGGCTAAGAGATTTCAGATAGTCAAGAGGTCATTCTGGAAGGTATTCTTATGCATTATATAGACATTCTTTTTTTAGCTTCTAGTATATTAGAATAGCTAGAAGGAAATAACTGAATCTGTTGAACTGTAATGCAGTAAACTTGATTCTTGATGATTGTATAACTATATAGCTTTTAGTGTATGACCGTGTGATTATGAAAACCTTGTGACTGAAACTCCCTTTATCCAGTGTATGGGCAGATAAGTAATAAAATGGAGACGAAATATATATATATATATATATATATAATGGGGGGGGATAAAGGGTATGGTATGTTTTGGGCATTCTTTTTTATTTTTACTTTTTTCTTTATTTTGGAGTAACGAAAATGTTCTAAAATTAATTGTGGTGATCAATGCACAATTATATGATGATACTGTGAACCACCGATTGTATATTTTGGATGAATTATATGGTATATAGCTCAATTGCTTTAAAAAAATCAGTGGCAAAATAAAGACTTTTCAGACACAGCAAAGATGAAAAAAATCCATCACCAGCACACCCAGAATACAAGAAATGGTTAAAGGAAAATGATATCAAATGGAAACACAGATCTACACAAAGTAATGAAAAGAGCACTGAAAACATTAGCTACATGGGTAAGTGTGTAAATGTCACAAAAACATTCTGACACCCAACTGCAAATACTGCAGTAATTCAACCTACTCACTTCTGACACTACCCAGAGTTAGAACAGACTCCACAGGTTCAGGGTCATCCTCTACAAAATTGCCCTTAAGGTACCACTTGCAAGTTCAGGGGCACAGGCCACCCACACTTCTGACCAACTGGCTAAAATTCAGGGGTTCCTACCAGGCCCTCAGTTTCCATAATTGACCAGAACGACTCACCTAACTCACTGAGAGCACTAGATTTACGATCGTAGTTTTATAATCATGAAATGATACAAATAAGCCAAAATAATACATAGAGGGAGGTCTAGGAGGGTCTCAAATGTTAAGCTTCCGTGTCCTCTCCACGCAGTCAGAATGCACAGTCCTCCTGGCACAGTGATGTCTTTCGCAGTCACTGAAGCTCTTCAAGGATTCGAATGTCCTGAATTTATATGGGGTCTCATTATACAGGCATGACTGACAGAATCAATGTCCATGTGGTTGAACTCAAACTGCAGCCCCCCCTCTGCTCTAGGGGTCAGGGAAGTAGGCTGAGGCTGGTACAGGCTGATACAATGTGGCTCAAAGCCCCTATTCACACCGTTGGTCTTTCTGGTGCCCGTCCCCCTACTAAGACTGCAGGTGTGGATGGACCTACCCTGTCATCGTATTAGCATATGGATTATCAGGTATGGTCCTGGGCCCACCATAAATAACAACAGATATTCCTATCACGGGAAACTCCAAATATTCAGAGGTTACCTCCCCAGGAATTGGGGACAAACGCCAGCCAAGTTTTTATCATGCTACAGTAAGTATATATAAGACATTTTGTTGTGTGCATAAGTATGTATGCATAAGTAAAATGTATGACAACAAAAGTATAATTTCCAGGAGGGAGAAAATAGAAATATACTCCTGCAAGTTTCCTTTACTATGCATGAGACAGCGTAACATCACTTGAAGGTAGGTGATAAATTAGAGTTGTATAAGGTAAAGTTGTATACTATAAACCCTAAGCAAACTTTTTCTGCAGTTTCCAGATAGTAAATACTGGAGGCTCTGTGGTCCACGTGGTCTCTGTCATAATTATTCAACTCTGCTGTTGTGACACAAAGGCAGCTATAGATAAAACGTAAATCATGAGCATAGCTGTGTTCCAATAAAACTTTATTTACAGATACTGAAATTTGAATTTCATATCATTTTCACTTGTCACAAAATATATGTTAAATATTTTTCAACCATTTAAAAATATAAAAACTATTCTTAGTTCACAACCTACAACAACAGGAGGTTGACTGGATTTTGCCCACAGGATCATAATATGGAGACCTCTGCCTTAAAGCAACCACTAAAATAACAAAACAAAAAGTTATAGCTAATAAGCCAACAAAGGAAATAAAATCGAGTTCCAAAAAATACTCGGTTATTCCAGAGGAAAGCAGGAAAAAGAGAGAAAAGGAAACAAACAACAGGTGGGACAAGTAGAAAATGAATAGCAAGATGACAAATTTAAAGATAACCACATAAACAGTTACATTAAATGTGAAGAGTTTAAGCACTTTAATTAATAGGCAGAGATTGCCAGATTGAATAAAAAGCAAAACCCAACTATATGTTGCCCATAAGAAATGCCCTTTAAATAAAAAAACACAAATAGGTTAAAAATAAAAGGATGGAAAAAGATATATCATGCTGACACTAGTCAAAAGAAAGCTGGAGGATGGTTTCTATGCTGTGTGAATATATCTCAATAACGTTGCATCAAAAAAAAAGAAAGCTGGAATGAGTACTTTAATATCAAAGTAGATTTCAGCACAGAGAATATCACAAGGGGCAAAGTAGGTAATTTCATAATGGCAAAGGTGTCGATTAGACATAAAAATCTAACTTTGTTCCCTAAAACAGAGCTTCAAAATACATGAAGCAAAAACAGAAAATTGCAAGGAGAAATAGACAAATGCACAATTACACTTGGGGATTCAATACCCCTCTCTCAATAATTGTTAGAACAAGTAGACAGAAAACTAGCAAAGTTTAGTAGATTCGCACAACCCTATAAATCAACTAAACCTAAAACTAACATTTAGAGAACACTCCACCCAATAACACCACTATGTGCATTCTTCTCAAATGCACACACAACATTTACCAAGCTACACCATATTCTGGGTCATAAAACAGTATCAACAAATTTTAAAGGATTTAATTCATACTAAGTATGTTCTCTGCCTACATGGAATTAAATTTAAAATCAATAACAAAGATAGCTGCAAAATCTTTCAAATGTTTGGAAACTAAATAACAATAGAGAAAATTAATGAAACCAAAAGCTGGATCTTTGATAAGATCACTATTTATGAAGCACCCACCATGTGTCAGGCATTATTCGAGTCACTGGGGAAGCAACAAACGTAACAGACAAAAATCCCCAGGTATAATCCCTCACTGGGGCCTTTTCAACTGCTGTTCCTTCTGCTGGAATGCTCTTCTACCCTGATATACACTTGTTTCATTTTCCATCTTTTTCTCCATTACACCTTCTATTTTCTGACATACATATTCTCTCTATCTCTCTCTTTCTTTCTTCCTGTCTTTCTGTTTGTCTCTCCTTTCCATCTACCCCTACTAGAATGTATGCTCCACAAGCTCATATATTTGTCTATTTTCTTCACTGTTTTATAACCAGCACCTAAAACAGTTCAATGAGTATTTGTTGAAGGGATGAATCCCTGTTCTCAAGATTACATTCTCTCTTTGAATGTGAGATTTGAAAATTAGGGCTCAGAAGGCAGGAT
The DNA here is from genome assembly GCA_004027775.1 of Bradypus variegatus. Lineage (NCBI taxonomy): Eukaryota > Metazoa > Chordata > Mammalia > Pilosa > Bradypodidae > Bradypus > Bradypus variegatus. Next base: position 36,492 of record PVKY010000047.1, on the reverse strand, counting down.
CTTAGAGTCAGAGGCCGAGCATTACTTTTGGAAAGCAAAACATAAGGCTAATAAGTCACCAGCTAAGGATCAAAGATCATCTTGGAGGTTGGAGGTCAGGAGGAGCTGGAGTCAGAGTTCTAACAAAGGTCCCAGGACTGGAGTCAGAAAGTTCAAATCCGATTTTCAGATCAGTGGGAAAGGATGTGGATTCCAGGAGCTGAGAATCAGATTCAAGAAAGGAGAGTCAGAAATTACCGAGTTAGAATCAAAGTTGAATAAGAGATTGATGTTATCAAGAGGTTAGGGTTTGGAGATTAGAAGTTAGGAAGCCAAGGATTACAGGTCAGATTTAGTGGTAAGAGGTTAGGGAGTCAGGATCAGACATCTTTGGGGAATCAGGTGAAGATGATCTTTGGGTTAGACTTGGGAGTCTAAGGTCCACTCACGTGTCCCCATCTTCAGTGACGTAGCCGAAGACGAGGGACGCCCACGACAGCCCCGGGCCCAACTCCGCACCCAGCCCTGGTCCTCCGGGGGCTGCTGCGTCCGGACCCAGTGAGCCCAGGCCGCTGTCACACCACTCATCCGCGTCTGCAGCCTTCCCCAAGCACGCGACCCCGGCCATGGCCCCCGCAGCCTCCGGAGTCCCCCGCGGCTGCCCGCCCGCCTGCCGCTGGGCTCTGCTGGGACCCTGGCGCTTCCGCCCTGCGGGAATTCCCCAACACGCCCCCCCGCTTCGTCCAATCAGAGTAGGCCAAATCTCCATTGCCCCGCCCCATCACGCTCTACGACCAATCAGAATGTTCTGCTGTACTCCAGCTCTCGACCCGTTCCAACATTTTCCCGGCGCCCTTTACCAACATGGCTGCCGACGCCAGGCCCTCTGGAACTCGTAGTCCCGCCCTCTTGTATCTTCGTCGTAGGAGGGGACGTGCTCGCGGCGTAGTGCGAATAGCTTGTGTGCGGCCGCCGTGGCTGCTGGGAGTTGTAGTTCTTTGCTTCGTCCCTGCCCCTTCCGTCTCCGGTGCCGTCGCTGAACGGAGAGGTCGGTGACAGCCCCGAGGGCCCCGGCTCCGAGCCCATGGCCGAACCGGACCGTGAGTCAGGGGCCCCGGTGGGAGGATCGGGCCACGCCGGGGCCTGGCTGCGGGCTGCAGGCCCCGGGGCCCGAGAGTAGGCGCGGTGGGGCGGGAGATAGGGGCTGCCTTGGGGGAGTGGGATTTGAAGGGCCGTTGCTAAGTGGTCCATATTGTTAAGTTGGCGAGTCTGTGGGTCGCGAGAGTTTTAAGGGCCCGTTTGCCTAGTGCCCCAAATTACTAATGATCGCATGTTTCTCGCACTTCTGTTGCTAAAGACCCTCGTTGCTAAGGACATGGGTTGCAGCCGTCCTGGTTGCTAAGGGTACCTGGTTGTTAGGGGCAACTCTAGGATGCCAGGGGACCCCTTTGGTGTCCCCCTCTATCTCTTCCCTCTAGTTCCTATGCTTCTCCTGAACTGGCCACCCATAACCCATCCCCACCCCCGCACCTCCTCTCCCAAACCCGGCTCCCAGCCGGGTATCCCTTCCTGCCTTCTCTCCTTTCTAAACTTCCCTCTGCCTTATAAACCTATCCTTTCCCCCTCCACACACTATTAGGCCTTCCTAACTCTCCTCCGGAGTCTTCCTCCATACCCTGTATCCCTTCCTTTCTCCTCCCTCTCCTCTGAACCCTTCCCCTCCCCAGCCCAGCCTCTCTTTAAGATCTGCTTTTTCCCTCCCTCCCTCAATTCCATTTTTACCACTCTCTTCTCCATTATAACTAGGTCTTCTTGGCCCTCCACTTTGAACCCTTTCGTTCCCCTTAACCATTCCCTCCACTGTAACCACGTCTGCTCCCCCTCCTCCCCCAGCCTCTGACCCTCTGGAGACCCAGGCAGGGAAGGTGCAGGAGGCTCAGGTGAGATGGGGGAAAGGGTGGACTGGAGGGAAGGAGAGAGACGGACTTGTTCCCGCATCCCACCCTGGACCCTCAGCAACCTGTCCCAGTCCCCCACCTCACCCCAGGGTGCAGCCTCCTGGGGGATGGTGGATTCTTGGGCCTGTCAGAGAAGGGTACGCTGCCTCTGCCCAAGGCCTGCCCTTCCAAGCGTCCCTCTTTTCTGTCCCCTCCCCACCAATCCTTCTGAACCCCATTTGTGCTGGGCCCGGAAGAGACAGCCATGGGATTTGGTCCCTGAACTTATGGATCTCACAGACAAGTATCTAGAAAACGACCCTCCAGGATGACTGTGGAGATAGCTCAGGGTGCTTTGGGGGCCAGAATAAATGTGGGGTCACAGAAGAGACCACCTGGTCCCTTCCCTGAAGGAATCCACAGACTGATCTAGGTAAGACTGAGCTGTGGACCCAGCATAATAAGTGAAGAGTGACTTAGAATTTTCCTGGACGAAATGAGAAACGATGTTCCAGGCAGAGGTGTATAGTTTGCATGAAGACCTGGAGGCAGAAAAGTACTGGGTAGCTTGGTGGCTGTGGATGGTCAGATGATTACATTAACACTTAACATTTACTGAGTACCTGCTCCGTGCCAGACGTTTTGTTTAGTGCTTTGTGCACATCGTCTTATTTAATCTTCCCTACATCCCTGTGGGGGAAGGCCTGACAATCACCATTTTACAGATGAGGATTTCAGAGAAAGTTGTGAAAGTCCCCTGTCCCTCGCCTGGAGAAATAGGGATATCACACCTATGACACCCGGCACACGGCCCCCCAGGTGCTGAGCGGGAGGGTGGTCAGTGCGGCCTCCCAGAAGCTGGAAGGCCTCAGCCAACACCTCCACCTCCCGTGCAGGCAGAGTTGCCCCATGAGCCTGGCAGGGGCTGCCATCCTCCCCAAGGGCCTCACTGTCTGCACCTGAGAGGACCCCAACCCACCACCCCTGCTTTTCAGATGTAGGTCAGGGCAGAAGCTGTGATTACGGTTCCTTGCAAATGCCCAGCAGAGGGGCACTGCGGGCAGAAGAGCTTCCTGTCAAGCCAGGGTTTCTCCCTCGCGCAGCTGCCAGAGTGTGGCCACTGTCACGTGCAGCTCCGAGAAAAAGGTTCAATTTTAAGAAGGGACCCTCAGTTCCAAAGAGAGAGACATGAGGATGTAAATTGCGGCGTTGTCTGTAATAGGGCAAAGCTGGATGCGGCCCAAAGGGCTGTCAGTGGACGGGATGAGGGAAGGCTGCTGCACCCACACAATGGAATCCTATGCAGCTGCGTAACAGAATGAGGTGGGTCTGTAGGAGATTGTTCTGTGAAAAACTGCAAGGTGCAGCAGCCTGCTCTGGCAAGACCCATTTCTGTGAAGATAATGAGGTTTTATTTGCAGAGAAAAAATCTGAATCAAAAGCTAAATAGTGGTTGTCTTGGTGGGGGGTGGGTGAGGGAACTACAAGGCAAGTGCCCCGAGTTATACATTTCTTGTGTTCAACGTTTTTACCAAGCTTGAGTAATCTTAAAAAGCAATACAAATTTCAAAATATGGTTGGAAGCAGAGGTTCCTATTGAAAAGGCTCAGAACCTGGTAGTGGGTGTGGGGGAAGGGGAGAGTGGTCCAGCAGATTTTTAGCAGGGGAGTGAGGTGATGAGACCACTGTCCATCCCTGGCCTAGCAGGCAGCAGGCACTGGTCCAGTGGTGGAAAATTCTGGAGCTCCTGCTGGGTCAGACCCTGCTCCAGGCATTGGGGACTCGGGGATGAACATGGCAAAGTCCCTGCCCTCATGGAGCTAACACTGTGGGAACTCCACAGATATTCCTGGTTGAATGCTTAGGCTGGAGAAGCCAACGAGAAGGGCCTGTAGAGGAGAGGAGCATGGGCCGGGTCCCAGAGGGTGGATGGGAGGCGGAGAACCAGGCCCAGAGCCCAGGAAGGAGGCTGGGGCAGGGATAGGTGGAGGGGCTGGAGGGTGCTCAGCTTGAGCGGACATCTGGGGGCTGATGGGCTGTGGTGGGAAGGCGAGGGCGCAGGAGGCATCCAGGACGAGGCTCAGGACACTAGCAGGGAGCCTGGGAGTCAATGAGGCCACCCTGAGATGGGGCCAAAGAGGAGGAACAGATTTAGGGGAGACAGAGGCTAGATTGGGACACAGGGGAGTGAGGGTCCTGGGGGTCACCCAGAAGGAGAAGTCCAGAAGGCCACAGGACCCCGGGATCTGGAGACAGAGAGCAGGGCATCCTCAGTGTCTAGGTTTAGGCCGTGGTGTGGATGAGAGCAGTAGCCCGGGGTATGGGGGTGCAGGGAGAAAGCAAAGAGGGCCCAGGACGGCATCCCAGAGACCAGCAATTGGGGAGCCTGGCCAAGGGGAGAAGTCAGTAAAGGAGATGGAAGGATCAGAAGTGGGGGCTGTCTGGGGCTTCCGGGGGGGGGCCAACAGGGCCCTGCAGGGTGAGGACTAAGGCGTGTGACTTTGGTGCTGATGGCTGCAAGGCCAAGACGGAGCGAGGGGAGGACCAGGGCAAGTGATGAGGGCAAAGCATTTCCTGAGCACTTACCCTGCAGGGCTCTGCTCTGAGCACCTCACCTCCCAGCTGCCCTCTGAGGCAGGCTCCATTTCAAAGACAGGGCCCACTGAGACTCAGGAGAACCAAGCCACTGGCACGCGGTTGACATCTAGGGAGCTGCAGGGCCAGGTTTCCCACCCAGAGCCCACGTGCCGACCCCAGCGCTGTCCTTCCATCACCCTCACCTCCCGAGGCCCATCTCCCCCGCCAGAACCTTCTCCCCAAGCCCGGATGTCACTCGCACCCTCTTCCCTCCCTCCCTGACCCTCCTCTCGGGCCTGGCCACCCCATCCCACCCCTTCCAGGAGTCAGATTCAAACACTGAGGAAGGCGCTACTGGAGGAGAAGCAGAGAGTGAGTATCTTCGCAGCGGGGTGGGGTGGGCCGAGGTCTGGGTGACAGCCCCTCACTTCCACCAGGAGCAACATTCAAATGGGCTTGGTGGTGCCAGCACGAGAGCAGGGTCCTGGGGATGCCTGGCTAGGCCGGGCATTGTGCCTTTAGTTGTGGGGAGGCTGGAGCATCCCGGGGCTGGAGTCGGGGGTACTTGGGACATCTGTCCACCCCTAGCTAAATGCCCTCCCCGCTGGACTGTCTCCTTTTTGGCCAGTGGACTTCCTGCGGAATTTCTTCTCCCAGACACTGGGCCTGGGCACCAAGAAGGAGCGACTGCTGGACGAGCTCACCCTGGAAGGGGTGACCCGCTACATGCAGAGCGAGCACTGTGAGTCCCCTGCCTGTGTCAGGCCTCTGCCCCCCGAATGACTTCTCAGGCCCAGCCACCTGAATCCCTCACCCCCAACTCAGACTGGTATTGGCTGTGTAACTAAAGACAGCTGCAGGCATGGCTGGATCCAGGTGCTTCCATGTTGTTGCCGAGACTCTAACTCTCCATGTCTCTTGGCTCTGCTTTTCTCTGTGTTGAGGTAAAGATAACTCCTGGTACCTCCGAATGCAAGCTCCACCAGCCTAGCAGCTGCAGTGGAAAGAGAACGGCTCTTTCCCAGTGGTTCAAGCCAAAGAGCAGAGAGCAACTCCCATTGGCCCAGGTTAGGTTACATGCCTGGCCCTGAGCTAATCATGATTCTCTGACTGGCCAAGCCTGGGCCACAGGATGAGGATAATAATAGTATCTGCCTCATAGGTTTTGGGGGGTTAAATTAGTACAGCTATAAAATGCTTCAAACAGGGCCTGGAATGTCGGGAGAGCCCTGTATTTGCTGCGATGGTTATTACAGGGCACTGGCTTCAGGTGTGTGTGTATAGGTGCATACAGACTGGGTCACCCTGTAATTTATATTTCTTGCTGTGAGTTGAGGTCACCAAAGTCTGAGAAACCAGGCCTTGCCTATCCTCAAATGGAGAAATCAACCCTTTGAGGGTTTTGAACTGCCTTTTGTTGAAGAGACTGTTGAGGAGACTTCTCCAGTTTCCCTGTCCTCTGGCTGCTGCCTTGTCCCTCCTCAGGCAGCCAGGCCTACTGCCCTGAGCCTCCCTCTCCCGGGGCAGGCTGGTAACTGTCTGCAGCCATGCTCTGACCTGGGCGGGCCCCAAAGGAACACAGGCAGGAGGCTGCAAAGCTTTCGTTCCCTCCGTCCCCCTGTCCCTGGGCTTTGGGGTAACTGACTCATGGGGGTCCCAAGAGAGGATAATAATAAATAATAGCAGCTCACTGGGCCCTCACTGGGTGCCAAGCACTGGGCTAAGCCCTCAACAGGCATCCTCTTGTTTGATCTTCACGTTATACCTGTGAGGTCATTACAGGCGTGAGCTGCACAGAGGAGGAAACTGAGGCACAGAGCGGTTGTTACGGAGTGCAGGGTCACACAGCTAGCAAGTGGCAAAGTCAGGATTTGGCCACAGGCCACATGAAGCCAGAGCACATTTTCCCACCCATGTACCTCCTGCTGGGGTCCCACTGGGCCCTACTGATGGCGCCCCAGAGACAAGGCCCAGGGCCAAGGCTGCAAAATGCCTCGACCTTCGTTCACCTCTGCTGTCCTCCTTTGCTCACACCTCCCAGCTCCTGGGGCATCTGGGCTTGTATCTGTCCATCAGCTGATGGGCAGGTGCCAGAGAATCACGTGGTGATGCAGCCTGCCAGCCAGCGGCTATTTCTGCAAGGCCGACGGTGCTTGTGAAATGATTTGCCCCCCACCCCCCACATCTTCCCACACTCTTTTATAAACTGGGGGAACAAGGGGACTAAAAAATAATAGCATATACGTACTTAGTGTTTGCTCAGTGCGAGGCACTGTTCTAAGCTCTACATGTATTAATTCAGTCTGTTCTGAACAGCCGTAGGAGGCCGGTTCTGTAATTGTGCCCATTTTTCAGAGTAGGAAACTGAAGCCCAGAGTGGTGAGAGCTAAGGTCCCTCACTGGGGAGCTGAGATCTGAATGCTGGGTGTCAGCCCCAGAGCCCCTCATCCCTGCTAGTGTCTGCTGGGGAGTGCTCAGAGTGGCAAGTCTGCAGTCAACCTGAAAAGTCTCAGGCTTCAGTGGCTGGTGTGCTTGATTATCGAGGAAAGTGATACGACAAAGGAATGTCTATTGTGGTAGAGGCAGATGGTCATCCAAGGTGGTATCTAAAAGATGCCACATGGACAGGGATTTTTATAATTACCTGCAACTCTTGTAGGGAACACCCCTTCCCCTCTTCTCACTGAGATCTCATACTTGCTTTGGGGTTTTGTTTATTTTTTTTTAACCTTTTTATTTTGAAATACTTTCAAATGTAGAGAACAGTTACAAAAATAATACAAACCCTCTACAGAGAATCCAAACATACCACTATCCCCCCAGAAACCCAGATCCACCAATTTTAATATTCTGCCATATTTGCCATAGCCTTCTATGTCTCCATCTATCTATCTATCCATGCATCTATCTGTCTGTCTGTCAGTCCATTTTCTGAGCCCTTGAGTGCGGATTGTTTTACATTGTGCTCCTTATTACTGCATGTACATTTCCTAAGAACAAGGACATTCACTTATGTCACCACCTTAAGTGCAGTCACAAAGTTCAAGAAATTTAACATGGACATAAAGCTTACAGTCTCTATTCTGATTTTTTCATATGTTTAATACTGTCCTTTTCAGCCTTTTCTCCATTATTATATCCCATCTAGGATCACATATTGCATTTAATTGTCATGATCTCTTTAGTTGCTCTTTTTTTTTTTTAAATCATGGAAATGTACATACAACATAAACATTCCCGTCCCAACCACTGCCAAGCACACCATAGGGATTAATCGCATTCCCATCCCCCGTGTCGCAGCACCCTCACCACCTTCCATTTCTAGAACTTTCCCATCACCCCAACCAGAAGTCTCACACACATGATGCATTAACTCCCCATTCCTCCGGCGCTCCCCCAGCAACCTGTACTCTAATTTCTCTCTGAGTTTGCATATTCTCTAATGCTTCATTTGTAGCTACCATTGGGTTAAATTTAACATCCTAAATCTATCGCAGTTTTGTTTGTGCTGACATCAACTTCAGTAGTGTGTACGCAAACTGCATTCTCTCTGCCCCGTGCTCTCTCCTGGGGCTCCCACAGTGCAGGCACCGGTGCACCTGAGGGGGTCCCGCAGTCCCTTAGGCTCCGTTCACTTTTCTTCATTCTTTTTTATTTCTGCTTCATAGACTGAATCAGAGTCATTGATTCTTTCTGCTGCCGGCTCCAATCTGCTGTTGAACCCCTCTAGGGAATTTTCTTTTTCTGTTATTGTGGTCTTCGGCTCTATTTAGTTCCTTTTCGTAGTTTCTGTCTCTTTATTGATCTTCTCTTTGTGTTCATCTGTCATTTTCCTAATGTCCTTTAGTTCTTTGTCCATGTTTTCCTTTAGCTCTTTTGAGTATATTTAGGACCATTTTTTAAAAGTCTGTCTGGAATGTCTTAGATCTGATCCTCCTCACTGATGGTTTCTAATGCTTTAATCTTCTCCTTTGCCTGGGCCGTCACATCCTATTTCTTTGTATGTTTTGTAACCCTTTGTTGAAACCTGGACATTTTGATATTTTGGAATGCACACTTTGAGGTGTCTGTTTCTTAAGCTTGTATTGAGCTAGTGTTATGACAGAGATTTCCTTGAATTCCAGGAACTAACAACAACAAAAAAATGTCAAAGAAAACTTTCTCAGTCTTTGCAAATTGGCCCAAGCCCCATACATGCTCTCCTTCAGGGCTTATCCATATGATGAGTTTAGAGACTAGCTAGAGGCCAAAGCACAGTGTCCTCCCGTCCTTTCTGCTCGTGTGTCTTGTCCTGGGTGTGTGCACATGGCCCTAGGAATTCCCCCGTTTACGTGGATCCAAGTGTCCCCTCTTCCCTAGGAAACAGCATTTCCTCACAGTTCCAGGCAATGCACTGTGTGTCCCACAGCCAGCAAACCTTTGCCCCAGGCAGCCCCAACTCGGCTGCTCTCCCACAGTGTTCCATAGGCGAGCTCTGCGAGTTGCCTTTACACTCAGAGCAAATTCTGAAACAGTCTATCAGACGGCTCCCAGACAGATGGGGCCAGACCTGCACACCCCCAGTGTGTGCACGGGGGTCCCTCTGCCTCCTCTGGAGCCAGGGCCCGGGGTCTGCACTGGGAGCTTGGGCCGGCTCCGTGCCAAGCGGTGAGGGATGGGGGGAGGGCCAGCCCAGGCTCCACGAGATTCTACCACCTGTAAGTTGCCTTTTTCTTAATTTTGTACTTGTCCTTTTACTGCAGGCTTTTAACTGCTTCCTAAGCTTTGAGAAAGGTGTTCCTGCCAGTTCTTGCTGGTTGTTTGGAGCTTCTGTAGGGAGATGAAGCCCTGAAGCATCTAACTCTGCCATCTTGATCGGGCAGGGCCTTTCTCATGCGTTTTTGTCTAGCTCTAGTTGGGAGGAGAAACTTCTCCCCACATGGCCTCTTCCTGAGTCTTCTGAAGTTGGTATCATGTCAAACAGTGGTTTCTTTGTCCCCATGCTGGTCTCTTTGGATTGACTGTGATCCCTGCTCCCATCTGAGCCTTGGTTTCCTCATCTGTAAAATGGACTTGCCCCGGGTGTCCCCAGGCCTGGTGTGGAGCAAACAGCGTCAGGGCCGTGTTGGGCGCGGGATTGTAGAGACTGGACAGACTGTGTCACCTGATGCACTGTCTTCTCTCCTCCAGGTCGCAAGGTCATCTGTTTGGTGGGAGCTGGAATCTCCACGTGTAAGTGCACCCCAGACGCAGCAATGGGGGCGCCCCTCCCCGGGGCTGGGGAGGCACCTGGGCCTGTCTGGGGCCTCCTCAGGGTAGGGTTGGTGCAGTCTATAGATGGGGCAGCCTTCCCTTATCGCTTGCCCCTGGCCCCCTTCCCCCAGCCGCCGGCATCCCCGACTTCCGCTCCCCATCCACGGGCCTCTACGCCAACCTGGAGAAGTACCGTCTGCCCTACCCGGAGGCCATCTTTGAGATTGGCTACTTCAAGGTATGCACACCCCCAGGGAAGAGTGTCCCAGCACTGAAGGGGGGGTGTCACCGGACCCAGCCCTCACCTCACTACGGGTATCTGGATGCCCATTTACCCTCTGGCTCTCTCTCCTTCAGAAATACCCAGAGCCCTTCTTCGCCCTCGCCAAAGAGCTCTATCCTGGGCAATTTAAGGTGAGATCTTTTGTGGGGGATCAGGAAAGGTTGGGGGAGAGCAGACCTGGGAAGGCCCCCCTCTAGGGCCCTTTGGATGAGTATAGCACAGACAATAAGTACTTGGGCTCTGGGTCCATTCCTCCTGCATTCAACTCCCATCCCCTCATTTCCTGGTCTTATGACTTTGAGCCTCAGTTTTCCCATCTGCAAGGTGGGGCCAGTAATAGTACTACTAATCTCCGAGGGTGTTAGGAGGTTTAATGAGTTGATAATACAGTTTCTGGGGCAGGGTGTAAATCCTAGCTCTACCAGTCACCAGCTGTGTGTTCCTGGCAAGACAATCAACCTCCCTGTGCCTCAGTTTCCTCATCTGGGAAATGGGGATAATGATGATCTGTCTCTCACGAGGTGCTTGTGATGATTCTGTGAGCTAAAGCAAATGTAGGGCCTAGAAGAGCTCCTGACGCATGGCCATCGTGCAGTGTCCTCAGATTATCAGCATTGTCATGCTTACTCTCCTCCAGCCGACCATCTGTCACTACTTCATCCGCCTGTTGAAGGAGAAGGGGCTGTTGCTGCGTTGCTACACGCAGGTAGGTGGGGTGACGGGGATCCTGGAAGAAGAAGGTGGGCTGGATGTGGCCTGGAGCCTTCTCCCAGGGGAATTGCTGCATGATCAAGAGCTCAGGCCGCCATGCAAGCAGGCAAGGCTTGCCCCTGCCCCCTTGCCATGCAACCTGGTGTGAGCCACTTTCCCTCTCTCAGCCTCAGTTTTCCCTTCACTATATTGCGCAAGAACAGCTTCACCCTCTCAGATCTATGGGGGGGTGACAGCAAGCCCCTCTCAGGGCCTTCCCGTGTACCCATAGACATCCAGAGTTCATATTTTTTTAATGATTTTCCAGCAAATGATACCACAATGACTTGAGCTAACAAAATCAGTAGATGATGACAATTTTCTATTGGTTGTAGTGTCTTAAGGAAAGGGTGTGGCATGTTTCAGCAGGGACATGGCTCATTTGTGTCAAAGGCTTGGTCGAGGGCCTCACCCAGGGCACTCAGGCAAGGACGGTTCACACTGTTGACTTCTGAACTAGTCAGCGAGACTTTTGGGGTCTCACACCTCTCTCAGTAAAACATGTTTGTGCCTCGACTTTTGTTAGATGAATGGGCATTGCAATTACATGATGTGCCATTGCAGTGCCATTGCTATAAATCATACCTCAGAACCCAAAATTATAAAATAGGGCGCTAACACATGAATAGGAGTTCTAACAGGGCACTTTGGAGCCTGCAGATTCAGAAGCTGCCACCAGGGGGAGGATAAATTCTTTCTAGGCCTGGATTTTTCAACCTGAGGGCAGGTGTTCCTGCCTGGGTGTGAGGGGGGTTGGTGGGGGGTGGAGGGTGGGGAGAGGGAGGAACTCCTTGTTCCAGGAGCCGAACCTGACTGACCCCTCCTCCCAGAGGGTGAGTTTTACTCACAGGACATGTCTGAGCTGTGATAACAACAGCACACTTGAAGCTAGGAGCTTGCCCCTGTGTGATGTCAGGGCATCCTCTCCACTGCCCTGTGGGATCTGCACAGCTCTTACGACAGCACACGTTCACTCAGTGCCAGCCCAGTGCCGGCCCTGCCCACAGGGAGCAGAGCCGACAGACTGCCCCTGCCCTCCTGGAGCTGACACGCTCATGTGGGGAGAGAGACAGTGAACAGGCCGATGGGCACAATTAAGTAGGAAAGGGGACTCAGAAGTGCTGGGGGCTGGGGGGAAGCATTTGGAAATTTCATAGAGGGTGGTGAGATGAGGCCTCACTGAGAAGGGGCATTACAGCCCAGACCTGCAGGAAGAGAGGGTGGGAGCCATGGGGTTCTCTGGGGGAAGAGTTTGTTCCCAGCAGAGGGAACAGCCAGTGCAAAGGCCCCAGGGTGAGACTGGAGCATGCTCAAAGAATCTGGAGAAGCTGGGGCTGAGTGAGTGAGTGAGGAGAGTGGAGGAGATGAGGCCAGGGAAGTGATGGGGGCAGAGCCCATGGGGCCTTTTGGGCCCTGGGGTGGATTCTGATTCTCCTGAGGGAGATGGAGCCACAGGAGGGCTTGGAGCAGGGGAGGGCCGTGACCCGACTCAGGTGTTCACAGGCTCCCCGGCTGCGTGCAGGGAACACTGTTGAGGGGGTGGGGGGCAGGGAGAGAGTGAGGGACTGCTGTGATGGTCCCAGTGGAAGAGGAGGGGGGACAGGACCAGGGTGGGGTGGCAGAAATGGGCAGGTCCTGGAGCCAGCAGAACTTGCTGGTGCGCTGGTTGTGGCTGTGGGAGAGAGGAGTCAAGGCCTGAGCACGTGCTGCTTTCGCAGAGGTGGTGGGAAGTGCCCCTGAGGGTGAGGGGCAGATGAGGAGGTGGGTGGAGGGTGTGGGATCTGAGATGCAGGGAGACAACTGGATAGGGCAGTCTGGACTTGAGAGCAGGTCTGGGCTGGAGAACAGCATGTAGATGGTATTTAGATTCCAGACGAGACGAGACGGCAACTAGTCACTCACCACCCCTTCCTCCACCAAGACACTGCATCAGCTGCCTGCTATTTTTATATTACAGCGAACAAAGGTACATTCTGGACTCGATGGGAAATATGCAGGCATTTCTCCCCTTATTTGCCACATTTAATGCATGGATTTAACTATATACATACATAGTTAAAATGGCATATTAAATATACAAACATGGCATTTTTTTTTCCACTGTCACATTTCATGAAACTGTTTTATTCAAATTCTTCACCCATTTCTTCAACACTAGCTGCTTTTTGAATCCTTGGCCTAGTTTTCTGGAACACATCATCTTCACGTCTTTGTGATTTGTGACGATGCAGCACTTTTGAATCTGGGTACGATGCCATTTTTGTCTCAAGACACAAGTGTCCATTCAGACAGACAACTGTCTTGTTCATTCAAGTGTCTGTGATCACAGCAACACGGCTTTTAGTTCTTTTAAAGATATATGTATGCACAAAATACATGTTTCAAAAATATCTATATGTATGGTGTCTACACCATAAATGGGGTTCTGTACTTGGCTTTTTTTCACCTAACCTGTTGTCTGGAAGGCCCCTCCATATCCACAGCCACAGAGCAGCTTCATACTTTTTCAAGGAGGTGGTTTATTCCGTTAATAAGTGCTTTGCCTTCATTTCCAAAAAGATTTAATTAGATGTCCCAGTTGGGCACTTGCACTGCCCCCACCCCCGCCTCACCCTCCTCAGCCTGAAGATAATTCAGGGACAAACAATGGAGAGCAAGCATTGTTTAAGGGGAACATGCAGGCTTTAAAAACATTTAAAATAAAAAAAACATAAAAACATTTAAAGCACCCCCCTGCTGGAGGTTGCAAGGGCAGCTTGTGAGCTGGGTGGCTGTGCAGGCAGGCACCCCAGGTGGCACCCCAGCCCAGGCCCGGCCGCCCCTGGGGTGCAGGGACGGGGGTGCCCCTCGCACTTGGCACCGCGCAGGCTGCCGTCAGTGGTGTTTCCACATGGCAATGGCAGGTTTTGAGAAAGAAAAAAGAAAAAAAAAAAAACGTGAGCCACGGTTTAAAACTCAGATGTCACAGGCAAGTCTGTCTTCTGGCCGCCTTCCCTGGGGTGTCGTCTGCCCAGGTGCCGCCTCCCGGCCTTGCTCCATGAGGACTCTGAGGCCAATGTCGCTGCCCTCCTCCTGCACTCACTGCTGCTTGTCTTTTAGTTGAGACCATCTTTCCCAGCTGCCCTCCCTGGAGGCCACTGCTGTCACCTATTTCTGTGTCTGCTTCCCGATAGGTTCTATACCCAGGCAAGCAAATGCACAAATTCACATATAAATATTTTTTTCCACATCCAAAGACATACTTGCCTTTGTTCTTTTATACTTTTTGACATCTTAGGGAGATCATTTTATACCAGCACCCACATCTGCCCTCATTCCTTTTTGTTTGTTTTGTGGTTTTTCTATCAAAAGTGGTGTCAAGGAAGATCAAAGGGGTGTTTGGGTCATTTTCATGCCGTTTGGTTTGTGCAAATTGCTGACTTGTGTGTGAGAAGCACTTGGTAGACTGAGGCAAGTGACAAAGGCAAAAACATGATTTGGAATGGGGAGGTGGGAGGGGGTAGCTGCCCGAGGGTCTGGGAACAGTGGGCCTTGGCTGCACGTTTAGGGGAGAAGCTGGCAGGGAGTAGATGGGTCAGTATGGACAGTTTGTCCATGAAAGGAAGTGCTTTCTGTTGTTTACGGAGTCTCCGGGAAACCCTGCAAGTTCAGCTGGGCGCCTCGTGTGACAAGTCATCTCTGCGAAATGTCTGCCAATGTCCTCTGAAGGCACCTGCCTCAGCAGCATTCCTCAGGTGGCAAACGAAAGCTGCTCCAAAGAGGGCTGGGGGCTTTAACAATAGGAGAGCACGTTTTTCTATGGGGAGGAGAAGAACAATTCTTAATCTGTTTAATGTGGGAAGTGTCTGAGTCTTAAAAGAATTCACATTAATATGTCATCTATGAAACAGACCACAGTGAGAACTCTGACCAGTAAGTGGGGAAACGGTGTGATAAAACCAAATAAACCCTGCTAGTTTATTTATTTATGTTAATACTTGGCCAGGACTGCTACCTACAGCAGTGCAGGTTGGGTACTGCACAAGGGTGTCACATCTAAGGGGCCCCCATTCACGAGGAGACCAGTAGCTTTGTACATTTATTTCAATGTACTTCTTCCAGCAGGTTGTAGTAAAGTTTTGGTTCTAACAAAACAAATTTTCTGAAAAATGGAAACAAAGTGCCCTGAATTTGCAGAAAGATGCCATATGGACTGATGGTGGGTGTGAGCCTGGCCTCCAAGACATTCGAGTTTGGGCCCCTGCCTTCAAGTGACCATGATTTTTACCCCTTCAGTGGCACCACTGCAATGGAACAGGGCAGTTTTCAGACACACCTGTCCCACAATCCCACTTGCTTCTCGTGGTCGCAGCTCCCCGCTCTGCCTCCGGGTCCCTGAGGAGTGTGGTTCACTCCTGACCCCTCCTCCCCGTCTCCCCTTCCAGAACATAGACACGCTGGAGCGGGTGGCAGGACTGGAGCCCGAGGACCTGGTGGAGGCCCATGGCACCTTCTACACATCTCACTGTGTCAGCCCTGCCTGCCGGCGGGAGTACCCACTCAGCTGGATGAAAGGTGAGGGGCTGGGGGTTGGCCACAAGGGGGGCCTCCGGCTCGCTGTCCACTCCTCGGCCCCAGGAGGCCATAGGAGGCACTCGTTGCAAGCTGACAAGCCAGTTCAGTTCTGCACAACGCTTTGGCTCTTTTTTGTAGATAATGGCAGCCCCAGAGATCTGACGTGGCGGGAGGGTTCCACTGCTCCCCTCACAACCTGCAACCAGATTATAATGGATGCAAGTTCCCGATCAAATTCAGTCACATGCACAGACATGCCTTAGCACGCAGCCTATTCCATGAGTTCATGAAACCCCGCTCTTTGTCTTTTTAGGTCCTGTCACCCCATCTTTTTTTTTTTAATACAGTTTTATTGAGATATAGTCACATACCCTACAGTCATCCACAGTGTACAATCAGTTGTTCACAGTACCGTCATATAGTTGCGCATTCATCACCACAATCAATTTTTAAACATTTTCCTTACTCCAAAAAAATTTAAAATTAGAATAAAAATAAAAGTAAGAAAGAACATTCCATCCCACCCCCATCCTACCATATTTTTTGTTTAATTTTTGTCCCCTTTTTCTATTAATCTGTCCATACACTGGAAAAATGGAGTGTGAGCCACAAGGTTTTCACAATCACAAGGTCACACCATGTAAACTACATAGTTATACATTCGTTTTCAAGAGTCAAGGCCACTGGGTTGCAGTTCAACAGCTTCAGGTATTTCCCTCTAGCCATTCCAACACACTTAAGAACTAAAAAGGAATATCTATATAGCGCGTAAGAATACCCTCTGGAGTGACCTCTTGACTCCATTTGAAATCTCTCAGCCACTGAACCCTTATTTTGTTTCATTTTGCTTCCCCTTTTCGGTCAAGATTTTCTCAATCCCACAATGCCGGGTCCAGGCTCATCCCCAGGAGGCATGTCCTGTGTTGCCAGGGGGTTTTACACCCCGAGGAGTCATGTCCCACATGGAGGGGGAGTCTCACCCCATCTTGCATGAAGGGTTCATCAAGGCAGACCTAGAGCAGCATTGTCCAATAGAACTTTCCGAGATGATGGAAACGTCCCATGTCTGTATCGGCCAATAGGGGAGCCACTGTGCTTATTAAGCCCTAGAAACGTGTCTGGGAAAATTGAGGATCTAAATTTTTAAAAATTTACTTCATTGTTACTAATTTAAATTTATAAAGCCACATGGCTACCATATGGATCAGCATTCTTCTAGGGATGCAGGCTTCAACTGGATTATTCTTCAGAGTCAGGCAAGCAGAATTTACAGAATGCAAAGCTGGATGTGGACCTGGTTAGGGCTGCAGGCTGGGGACTGTCCCTAGGGGCTTCCTAGAGTCTTAGTCCCTGTTCAAGGAAGAGTGGAGTGTTGCTAAAAAAAAAAAAAATTCAGCCAAGCCACATATCTTGAATGCCAGCGTGAGCCTCTTTCTGACATCCACTGTGCCAACTAAGAAGCCACTTATTCCCCCCATGGAAACCCATTTCTGACATTCTTTATGCAGATTTAACAAAGCCTCTGGTGTCCATGCGAGATGAGGACAGCTGTGGCATTTGTAGTAGGGCCTCTGGAGAGTGGCCTTTCTGAGAAAATGCCAGCTGACCACCCCGGGGTGGGGGGTGAGGATTCCTGAATAGCCCAACTGCACACAGCTGGGGTGCTTTACAATGAACATTGCCCCCCATTATTTTTCCCCTCACAGCAATATCACATACATCACCACAAAATATCATGCTGTCAATGCAGAAATACTGTAAGAAAATTACCCTGAAACAGTGTTCTGTAGAGGTTTGTTGAATGAATGGATGAACAAATGAGTTAGGATTCTTTGGGTTGCAAGTGACAGAAATGCTTTCAAGCCTCCTTAATCAATAGGTAATGAGAAGGATTGTCATAGGATGGTGGGGGTGGGGTCTGTCGCAGAACCCAAGGGCGGGAAGCGGCTGGGACACACCAGGCCTCTCTGACAGGGTGAAACAGGGTTGTCCCCAGAGACACACGACACTCTGCACTTCCTTGTCTGAATTCCCCAGGTGGGGTGGAGGTTAGGGGAATCCAGTTGTCCCCATTAGGGCCAAGTGTCTGCTCATTCATTTACTCATGCATTTATTCTTTCATTCAGTAGCCATAGAGCTGGTGCTGGAAGCCGGCACCCCTGGAACCTGGTGGGGTGGAGGGTGGGGTCAGTTCTCTAAGAAGGGAGGGCCTTTCTGAGCAGGGCGGACACCCCAGGAATGCCTGGTGCCTGGGAGTGGGTTTGGGTTGACCATGAAGGATGGGGCGAGTGGGAAGTGGGCAGGAAGGCTGCAGCGCCGGGCCCAGAGCTCTTACGGCCTCCGCTGCCTTCTCCTTCCCACGCCCAGAGAAGATCTTCTCCCAGGTGACTCCCAAGTGTGAGAAATGTCAGAGCGTCGTGAAGCCCGGTGAGCCTTGCTCGGAACCCCCCTTTCTAAGCTCTTCCCAACCAGGCCAGGCTCCCCACCCACCCCCTCTGGCCACCTCTCTCCCTGGCTAAATCCATCCTGGGGAGAGTGGGGTTCCCTACACCCCAGGCAAGCCCCTCTGCTCCACAGCTCCCACCCAGCCCTAAGGTCTGCCTTCGACTCCCACCTGTTCTCACTCTCTCTCTGTTTCTGTCTCCCCATTTCTCTCACTATCTCTTATCTCTGTGTCTGTCTGTCCATCTGTGTCTGCCTCAGACATTGTGTTCTTCGGCGAGAACCTCCCGGCGCGTTTCTTCTCCTGCATGCAGTCAGTAAGTGTCCCCCACACCCCATGCCTGGGCTGTGGGGACAACCTGGGCCTGTGCTGGGGAGGTCATGCAGGTGGGGGTGTACAGTGGGGCGTGGGGGCAGCCGGGACAGGCTGGGGAAGGCCGCCCAGCCGCGACCGAGGGTCCCGGAGCCCTCACTGACCACTCCCCTCCACAGGACTTCCTGAAGGTGGACCTCCTCATCATCATGGGCACCTCCCTGCAGGTGCAGCCTTTTGCGTCCCTCATCAGCAAGTAGGTCAGGGGTCGGGGCTGGGGTGGCCGGGGCTGGGGGAGTGAGCCTGGGCCCTCCCCGCTCAGCTCGCCATCCCCCCAGGGCACCTCTCTCCACCCCACGCCTGCTCATCAACAAGGAGAAGACGGGCCAGGTAAGTCAGCCCTGCCCACCCAGGGGCCCCCACCCCCACCCCTCCCGTCCTTCCCGGCCTCCTCCTCCTCCCTGGTGTCCTTGGGGTCTAGGGGACAGGTGTCTGAGAGAATCCCACCTGGGAATCGAGAATCCAGAAACAACCTTGATGCTAAGATTCCGCAGGCCTCAGGGCCATTCAGGGCCATTCTGAGAGAATGCCGGCAGCCCAGCCCCAGCCAGCTGCCACCAAAACAAGACAGTAGTGCTTCATGGGACTGAAGGGTCCAGGCCAGTTGGACCCAGGGCCCTTGCCAGTGCCCACAGGAGTCTCTCTTCCTCCTGGGGCGGCCCCATGCTCAGGTGGTGCTCCCTCCTGGGCACTCCTGCTCGCCCCCTGACCATCCTGTGGAAGAGCGAGTCCTGGTACTCACCTAGCCCCAGGTTTCCTCTCTCTGGCTGTGCCAGGGGGCTTGGGGACTATGAGTGGCCCACCTGAACCCAGTAGTCTGGTAGTGGGAGAGGGGTGTTTCCCCAAGAGGGAAACTGAGGCATGGGTGCAGGGCAGACAAAAACATACTAAGTGCCAGGTACTGTTCCAGGGGTCTTACACACACTGACTCACTGATACTACAACCCTAGGAGGGAGTTTGATGATTATCCCTATTCTTCAGCTAAGGAAACTGAGGCTCAGAGAGGCCAAGACACTTGACCAGAGTCACAGAGCTGGAATACAAACTCAGGCCACAGTCTGTGCTCTTAACTACTGCCCTTCTCCCCCTTCCCCACAGACTGACCCTTTCCTGGGAATGATGATGGGCCTTGGAGGAGGCATGGACTTCGATTCCAAGAAGGCCTACAGGTGAGGCCTGGGTCCAGGGTGGGGATGGAGCCAGGAAGGGGCGGGGCCAAGGTGGGAGGGAGGGCAGGGAGGCACCCTGACGGGGAAGGGCTGGCAGGGGTGCTGGAGAGGGCTGCCCCTCTGACTCTCCCGCCCTGCCACAGGGACGTGGCCTGGCTGGGCGACTGTGACCAGGGCTGCCTGGCCCTCGCCAACCTCCTGGGATGGAAGGTGAGGAGCCTTAGGGAGCCCAGCCCACCCTGAGCCCAGCCCTCCAGATCCTTCCCCAGGCCCCACAGGTCCCTGACCCCATGGTACCCTGGGACCTCCGACCTCTAAGAACTTTCCCTCTTGCAGAAGGAGCTGGAGGACCTTGTCCGGAAAGAGCATGCCATCATAGATGCTCAGTCGGCATCAGGGGCCCCCAACCCTGCCACCTCAGCTTCCCCCAGGAAGTCTCCACCCCGCACCAAGGAGGAGGCCCGAACCACCGAAGGGGAGAAACTGCAGTGACGGCTGCATCTCCCAGGCAGGACTCCCAGCAACCCTGGGGACAGCTGAGCCCCAACCAGTCCCGGCCCCCTCTAACTTACAGTTCTTGGAAGCTCAGAACATACCCCCAATCTCTTAACTACTCCCTCCCCAAACTGGGCTCCCAGCCCCCGGTCCCAGAAAATCTCTAACACCTGTCTCTAACAGCCCCCAATCTCTAACCACTCAAAGGGCTGAGGGTCAACCTCCTCTCATTTCTAACTGCTCCCAGGGAGCCAGGGGTGCCTCCATACTTCTAACTGTCCCAGGACAGGGGTTCAGAAGCCCCTAGTCTGCTGCTCCCAGAGCCTGTGGCCAAGTGGACCAAATCTAACCTTCCATGGCTGGGGTTTGAGGCCTCCAAATTTAATACCCCATGACGGGGGGCTGAGCCTGAGGGGCTCCCAAGTCTCTGTCTCCAACTTCCAAAGTGGGTGCTGGGCCCCACGTTCCACATGGGGATCAGCAGAAGATGTTATTTATTGGAGACAAATAAAAAAAAAAATTTAACAGTCAGCTGTCTGGCCTCCATGTTTCCTTCTGTGGGCACACAGGGAAGCCGCTGGAGGGAGAGGCATAGATTCTGGGCCACAAAGAAGACTAGAACATCTGCAGGGGGTGGGGGCATCGTGGCTCTTATCCCTGGGTACTTGGCGGGCCTGGGTCCCTTCCTCCAAAGCTGGGCCCCTCGCCACCAGTCACCTAAGGCCTGAGCCCTGCAAAGTGAGAGGAAGGTTGATTTCAGATCCCCCCTGCCCCGCCCCTTCCCCCTACTCGCTCAGCTTCCTCTCTCTGCAAGGAACACTTTCACTTCCTGACACTGCAGGCCTCTCTTCTGAGAACAGGTAGGGGCCCCCAAGGACCCAAACATCTGGCCTTTCACTCCCACTGCCTCCCTTTTGTCTGAGGCAGCTGGCACCCCTTATAGCTGCCCAGCACCACCCATCTCTTTCTGCCCCTCCCCGTGGGGCTGGGGCAGGCATCTGCCTCCCTTCCCCCACATGCTCCTTTTCGCCCTTCCCTGGCTGGGGCACCTGCCTACCGTGCTCCCCCTTCCTAATACCCAGGCATCTGTCCAATGGGCTGATTTATTTGTTCAGCTGTTTATTATCCATCTCCCATCCCCCACCCAAGCAAGAATAGAAGCCTCCGAGAGCAGGGGCCTGTCCTGCCATCACCCTCATCCCAGGGCCACCGCTCCTAATTCTGGGCGTGTGCTCAACACATTTGTGGGGGGTGGGGGGATGGGGGGTGGATGGATGGATGGAGGGTGGGAGGATGGATGGATGGACAGAAAGATGGATGAATTCTCCCTTTTAGGACCCAGATTTCCTGTTCCTGGGCCTGCTTCAGGGAAAACATTCAAATATGCCCATCCCAAAGTGATACAACCCACTTTAGGCCACCTCTGTCCCTGGTGGCAAGCTGGGATCCGATGGATGAATGGATGGATAGAGGGACAGATGTTTGATAAAGAAAAAGAAAAATGGTAATGGAAGAATCTAGGTGGTGGGCAGACGGGTGTGCCCTGTAAAATTCTTCCAGCTTTTCCCTATGTTTGAAAATTTTTGTAACAAAATACTGGGGGAAAGGATTCAAGGAACCCTCCATGGTCTGGGAAGGAGAAAAGAGAGGGTGTTTATGAAGTGCCTATGGCGGGCTGAGCACCTTTCCAGGCCCCAGATTTTGGCAAATGTTCGTTTGGTGTATTCAGCTAGTGCACACCAGAACAGCTGAGCCAGTTGTTAACCTCTTGAAATATTTCCCTGCAACACGGTAAATAGCTGTTGTTCGGAGTACCTCCCTCCCCAAGACATGCTAGCTTTTCTCCTGGGATCCCCAGATCTCCCCAATATCCAGCAACTAAAGAATTAACACTTGGTGCAGCAAGGGGCCTCTGGGCTCCATTCTGATTGGCCAGGGTCTCCACCATATTGATTGTAAATATTTTTAACAACACCCCCGTGTTGGGGCAGCCTTGAAGCCATCTTCCCCACCCAAGACCAGACCATGGCTGACCGGCCTCCCGCAGCCTGAGGATGGCCCAGCCCGTGGACAGGGCCGCTGCAGCACCCATCAATGGGGAGAGGTGAGGGTCTCTGAGGCTGGGGTCTTCATCTCCTGCTCTTGGATCCAGAAACACCTTCCTCCAACATCCTCCCCACCCCCAGGACCTTGAACCCCAGTCTCTGACCCTTCATCCCTGGGCCGCCCCTTCCAGTGCCTTTGACCCCTCCTCAGTGTCCAACTGCCCACCTCTGTCCCCTGACCTCCTGGATCCTGCACATCCCAGGCTGACCTCATCACATGAGAATGGAGCAGGTGAGACCCCCCTAGGGGTCCTCAGGATCTCAGAACCACTCCATCGCCTAAAGAGAACTTGGGGCGTATGGCAGATCCCAGAGCTGGACACCCAGAATACAGAGGCCCTTCTGGAACCGTGGCCACCGGGGGTGAGTACTTATAACGGGGACCTGCTCTGACCCTCCCCAGGACACCTTGTCTCAATCAGGACTCTGTTGGTTGCTAGACACAAACCCTATGCAAACTAGACAAACCAAAACGGCTACTTACTGATTCAAATGGCCAAAAACTCCAGAAGTAAAACTAGCTTCAAGAACGTCTGGATCCTGAGTTTCAAACGACTTAGACATTTCTCTTTGTCCCATTTCTTGGCTTTGCTTTCATCTGCACAGAATTCGGTATCAGAAAGCTTTGGGCTGCAAGTAACAAACAGGGGCTTAAACAAACAGGCATTGATCTTTCTAACCCAACCAGAAAAGCAGCTGCTGGCTTAAATTGAGCAGTTCAGTGGCATCAAGGCCAGTTTCTTTGCAATTCTCTTGGCCTTCCCTCCTGGTTGCCCAGTGGCTGCCCCTGGCCCAAGCACATGCGTTCTTTCTAGGCAGGAAGCAAGGCAGAAAGGAGACAACAGCTGCATCGATTTCTTTTACTAGGAAAAGCAAATGCCTCCACAATTGAATCAGAATATATGAATGGGCCTATGTAGCAATATACTTAAAAGCTCACCTGGGAGCTATAATACACAACAATCATCAATCATTATCCACCTTCTATAGCTGGGCATGTTAACAGTTCTGCAAGGAAAAAAGGGATTGATTTGGATAAGGCAACTAAAAGTGCCTACCCCAGCTTCCTCCTTAGGCAGGCTCTCTCCTTGTAGTGGAAAAGATGGCTGTCCCCAGCTCAGGCTACAATCCCTCCAGTTTAGCAACCCTAATAGACAAACAAACCTCTTTTCAGAGAGCTCCAGCAAAACTCCCATGGAAGATTTTCATTGGCTGAGCTTGGGTCACATGACCATCCCTAAGCCAATCACAATGGTCAAAGAGCACAGTCATCCCATTGGTTAGGTCAGGTCATGGATCCACCCCTGGGGCTTCAGGGGAGTCAGTCCCACCCACATGGACAGAGAATGGGGTGGGGTGGGGATTCCCTAAAGGACATGTGGGGTATAAAACCCAAAATAAGAAAATAGATTCCAGGCAGGCAGAAGTAACAGACATCTGTATACATCCTCTTAAGCTGACCTTTGCCTCACTGCCCCCCACCCCCCAGAGTTTCCTGGTCACAGGACATGGCCCCAGCCAAGTCCTGGTGTTGCGGACAGGACATTTACCAGGGGAAGTCAACACCTACAAGATCCAGAAGCTTTTCGGAGGTGAGGTGTCAACCCCCGAAGTTTTCAGTCCACACCAAGTTTATCACTAAGAACTGTCAGCTTTCCTTCCAAAAATACCTTCTGAATCTTCCCAGTCTTCTCCACCTCCATCACCATAGTCCGAGCCACCCAGCACCTCTTGCCCAGACTCCCGCAGTAGCCTCCTTCCCGGTGTCCCTGTTCCCACCCCCACCCCCTCGCAAATCCATTCTGATCACAGAGGCCAGGGTGGTAATTTCAAACATCAATGAGATGTTACACCCTTGCCCCAAACCCTGCAAAGGATTTGCAACATTCTTAGATAAAAATATAAACTCTTCACCATGGCCAACAAGGTGCTGCGTGATCGAGCCGACCTCGCTCTCCATCGGCTGCCCCGCCTTCGCTCTACTCGAGCCACACCCTTCTTTTTGTGCCTTGAGCAGGCTAAGTGTGCTCCAGCTTCGGGGTCTTCCCAAGTGCAGTTCCCCATGTGAATGCTCATCCTTGAGTTGGGGGGGGGGGTTGTCTCCATCCTTCAAGCCTCTGCTGAAAAGTAACCCCTCCTTAGCCTCCACTTTTGATCAGAAAGCCCCCAGTCACTTTTGATCACTCTATTTCACCTATTGCACTTAAGACAATATGCACTTTTCTTCGTTTATTTGATTTTATGTTAATTTTGTCTCCTTCCACTAAAAGGTAAGCTACGGGCAGGGAATGAATTTGCCTGCCTTTTGACAACTGTATGCCCAGAACCCAGAAATGATAGGTGCTCAATAACTACCTGTCTGAAGAATGAATCCTATTTGGGGGCATACATGGGATACAAGAGTAAAGACAGGAAAAGATGGGGACTCCAAGTGGCAGAAACTTCCCTGCCCAGAAGGTCCTTGGGGGATTGCAGGAATGTGGAAGGGAATGTCCCAGGGGAGAGGAGGCTGAAGCTCCTCAAGTTTTCTTCCTCCTCCCTCCCCACCCCCAGGTATATCTCTGGAATCCTCTAACCTCTGCATGCCAGATCTGCCCCATCTCCTGGCCTTTCTATCAGCCAGCAGGTACACGTCACCCATCAAAGGGGCCGAGGCGGAAGCTTCCTTAAGACACCCCATCTACACTGTGGCTCCCCATTATCTTTTCTCAGAGATATTTTGCCCAGAACACTGCTCTTACCTCCTCCCACTCTAGGGCCTGAGGAGCAACACAAAGGTAAGGCATGGTTTCCAGGGGAGGGAGAGGCCAACTTTCCAGCCTTCTTGGTCCAGGGGGATGGGACTTGGGGGACCAGACTACTGGGTTTGACTGAGGATAGGGCTGGATGTTGGAGGGAGCTAGGGGCTTGGACTTTGGGGTCTCTGAGGGATGAGGGGATGGCAGGGCAAAGTCTTGGGTCTGAGGGAGGAGGAGACTAGAGGCCCAGACACTTGGGTCGCAGGGGAGGAGGCGGCTGAGACCCAGGCCCCTGGGTCTGAGAGAGGAGGGGGCTGGAGGCCTGGACTCTTGGGTCCTGGAGTGAGGAAGGGGCCAGAGGGCAAGCCTCAGTGCTTCCAGTAAGGAGGCTGGGAGCTAAGTCTCCTGGTGTCTGGAGGTGATGCCTGCGACACCTCTTCACTTCCGGTGGCCCCCAGGCCCTCCGCAGATTGGCACAGTCCAACTCCACACCTCAGGGAGGGCTCTCTCCGTGGTGAACCAGCTCTACCTGCAGACCCACAGAGGGTGGGGGGTGAAGCAGACTCTCCCCGAGACGGCGCCGGAGACGGCACCAGAGACGGCCCAGAGACACGGTCCAGGTCAGCTGGGTGCCGCCCTGGGCCCCAGAGGGGTGGGGGAGCTGCTCCCGCTGTCCCGTGGGACCAAACCCTCTCCTCACGCCCCAGCCCCCAGGAACCCCGCCCCTCACCGCGTCTCCTGGGTGGAAGGCCCGCCCAGCCCGGAAGGGCACCACCCTGGGCCAGCTCTGCCCAACCTGGTGGAGCAGGAGGAGGAGGACAACGAGGACAAGGACGAGGACGACTTCCAAGATGAAGAGGAGGGCCCTGAGGATGCGCTCACCCTTCACATCCGGGCTCTGGTCAGGGCCCGAAGCAGCTACGTGGCCCGGCAGTTCCGGGGCCTTCGGGCGCGCCTCACCTCAGACGCTAGGGGCCCCCACAGGCCTGGGGACCCGACCACCGAGCTGCTTCAGGATGTGCGGCACCTCCTTACCGACCTTCAGGATTACTTGGCAGAGGACCCCTATGTCCGGGCTATCTTTGGGAGCAGGGGGCCTGGGGTCCCCCAAACGGAGGAGGATCTTGGTAATTGGGCAGTGGGGTGGGGGGGCTGGAAGGGTGGAAGGGGAGTTATGGCCCCTCCGTGCTTCTCCACGGAGCATGTGTTCAGTCCATCCGTGAGCGCAGCTCTGTTCCCATTTCCACTCACACGCTTCTGTTCCCACGCGTTCCATCTTGATAACGCGTGTCCACATTTATTTCTCCACTTGTGGGTGGCAAGAAGCTAGGGGGCTGGGGTGGCGGTCTAGGGCGGGAGGATGGGATGAGTGGTGGGCGCGATCAGCTTGGGGGCTCCTGTCTCACCCGCCCCCACCCCCGCAGGCCCCGCGGTGGAGGCGGCCGTGTGCCGGGCGGTGCTGGCGCCCCTGAAGCCTGCCCTGTGGGCCCGACTCCGCACACTCCGCGCCTCGGAACTGCAAAGACTGCGGCGGCGACAAACAGCCCTGCGGGAGGAGGCGGGGCCTCCGGCAGCTTCGGGGGTGGGGCCTGAGGGGCAGGGCCCCGCCCTGCGGAGCCGCATCCATGCTCGCCTCGCGCACCTCCACGCCGCGTGCGCCCCGCGCCGCAAGGTGGCTGTCCTGCTGGCAGTGTGCCGTGACGTCTACGCCGGCCTGGCGCAAGGCGAAAACCAAGGTAGTAAAGGAGGGGTCGGCTCCTACACAGATGCAGACTGGCTTTAGGGTGGGGGGACTGTGTCCACCTGGCCAAGAGGTGCCTGTGCGCACGTCGGAGGGAGAAGGCAGCACGCTCCAGTGGGAGGTGTCTGCGCGGTCCCGGGAATCGGATAGAAGGTGTCTGTGCGCCGCCACCGACCCCAGGGCCTGTCCTTCGGCTTCCCCAGAGCCCCTGGGGGCGGACGCTTTCCTGCCGGCGCTGACAGAGGAACTGATCTGGAGTCCAGACATTGAGGAAACGCAGCTGGACGTGGAGTTTCTTATGGAGCTCTTGGATCCGGACGAACTGCGGGGAGAGGGTGAAGCCCCCACTGTCAGAAGGCCGAGGTCCAACCGGGGACGCTTTAGGGCCGCCCGAGACCCCAGACAGCCTCTCCCCGTAACCGGGGGGGGGGGCAGACTACAGGGATCTTAGGGACTGCGCTGACCTCCCCTTCTTGTCCCCAGCCGGGTACTACCTGACCACGTGGTTTGGGGCGCTGCACCACATTGCCCACTACGAACCGGAGGCGGGCCGCGCGCCACAGGAGCTCAGCTCCCAGGCCCGCGCCTCCCTGCACCAGTGGCACCGCAGGCGGACGCTGCACGGACAGGACCCTAACGAAGCCCAGGTGACCGCCGGCCTGGGTGGCGGGTGGAGGGAAGGGAGTGACCTGCTGCCCTTCTAACCCGTTGCTCTGCCTCTCTCCCCAGGCCGACCTGCCCTTTGAGGAGCAGTGGGCAGTGGAGACTGTACCCGGGGAAGGCTGACAGGTGGGGGTCTCGGATCTCTCTGTTGCTAAAGCAAGACGGGGAAGGCTCTTGGGACTACACCGACTTCGGACTCCTGCGGTTTAGGGGCAACACTGGGGTCTCAGGAAAAGGAAATGCCCACCCCTTGGCCTTTGCACTGGCTGTTCCTGCTTCCTGGAATGCCCTTCCCTAATATCCACTCCACTCCTTCCCTCCCTTTCTTCAGGTCTTTATGCAGGTGTCACCTTCTCAGTGAGCTCCCCGCCCCCCAGTCCACCAACCCCTCTCACTTGGCCCTCCCCACCCCCCACAGATATTTATGTTCTCAGCCCTGTAACCTCTAAATAAATAGGTTATCTTACATGGTAAAAGAGACTTTGCAGATATCATTAAGGATCATGAGATGGAGAGATTATGTTGTATTATCCAGATGGGCCAAATGGAATCACAAGAGTTCTTGTAAGAGGGAGGCACAAGGATCAGAGTCAGAGGAGATGTGAGGATGGAAGCAGAGGTCAGAGTGGTGGGGCCAGGAGCCAAGGAATACAGGTGGCTTCTAGAAGCTGGAAAAGGGAAGGAATGGATTTTCCCCCAGAGCCTCCAGAAGGCAAGTGGCCTTTGATTTTAGCCCCTTTCCAGATTGCTAGAGCTGCTGTTATGCAAAATACCAGAAATGGATTGGCTTTTATAAGGGGAGTTTATTAGGTCACAAATTTACAGTTCTAAGGCCATAAAAGTGCTTAAACTCAGGCATCAACATGAGGATGCCTTCACTGAAGGAAGGCCTATGACGTCTGGAACACCTGTCAGCGGGGAGGACGTGTGGCTGGCATCTGCTGGTCCTTTGCTCCTCCAGGTTCTGGTTTCAAAATGGCTTTCTCCAAACTGTCTCTGGGATTCTGTCTCTCTTAGCTTCTCTCTCTCAGCTCCCTGCTTAGTTCTCCTGGGGCATTCCTCTCTAAGCATCTGGGGTTCCTCTCTTAGCTTCTCCAGGGCAAACTCTGGGCTTCATCTCTTAGCTTGGCATCTCCAAATATCTTTCTGTCTGCATCTCCAAACATCTCCAAGCATCCCCAAGCATCAGGGTCTGTGTTGACCCTGAACACTCTTAAGTACTCCAGTGAACTAATCAAGATCCACCCTGAATGGGAGGGGCCACACATCCATGGAAATAACCTAATCAAAAGGTGAGTCACATCTCCATGGAAACGTCAAAAGTTTCCATCCAACAAGACTGGATTAAAAGATCATGTCTCTCCCAAGGGAAGAGATGTCTATTTGGTACAGGATCTATATTTTCTAAACAGTACAACTCTACAGTCAGTTGTTTCAAACACCACAATTACATGGAATTTTGAATAGGAAGTGAGATAAAGTAGGTTAGTATAGGCTAAAGTGAAATAGTGATACATTCCAAAGTAATTTGGGCAGATAATAAAATATATATTTACAGCCTCCCCCACCACCCAACCCCGAGGAGCTGGGGGAAGGTGCAGATGTGTTGGACTTCCTCACCTGGATTGGTGTTGATGTTGTCACAAACACTGGGACTGGCAGTTTGATGTGCTGAGCCCTCGATCATGGGACTTGCCCTTATGTAGCTTGTTACTGCAAAGGAGAGGCTAAACTTGCATATAATTGTGCTTAAGAGCCTTCCCCTGAGTGCCTCTTTGTTGCTCAGATATGGCCCTCTCTCTCTAACTGAGCCACCTTGACAGGTAAACTCATTGCACTCCCCCCTACGTAGGACCCGATGCCCAGGGGTGTAAACATCCCTGGCAATGCAGGATATGACTCCCGGGGATGAATCCAGACCCGGCATCGTGGGACTGAGAGTATCTTCTTGAACAAAAGGGGGATGCAAAATGAGACGAAATAGAATCAGTGGCTGAGAGATCTCAAATGGAGTCGAGAGGTCACTCTGGTGGACATTCTTATGCACTATATAGAAAACACCTCTTAGGTTTTAATGTATTGCAATGCTAGAAGTAAATACCTGAAACCACCAAACTCCAACCCAGCAGTCTGGACTTCTGAAGACGATTATATAATAATGTAGAGTACAAGGGGTGATAGTGTGATTGTGAAAACCTTGTAGATCACACCCCCTTTATCTAGTGTATGGATGGATGAGTAGAAGATGGGGATAAAAACTAAATGACAAATGGGATGGTATGGGGGGATGGTTTGGGTGTTCTTTTTTCATTTTTATTTTTTATTCTTGTTCTGATTCTTTCTGATGTAGGGAAAATGTTCAGAAATAGATTGTGGTGATGAACACATAACTAGATGATCATACTGTGAACGGTTGACTGTATACCGTGGATGATTGTATGTTATGTGAATGTGTTTGAATAAAACTGAATTTAAAAAAAAAGGACCATGTCTCTCTCTTGACCAAAAGGGGGAAGCGAAATGAAACAAAATAAAGCTTCAGTGGCTGAGAAATTTCAAATGGAGTCGAGAGGTCACTCTGGTGGACATTCTTATTCTTATTCTATATAGATTACACTTTTTAGGTTTTATTGTATTGGAATATCTAAAAGTAAATACCTGAAACTATCAAACCCCAACTCAGTGGCCTTGACTCTTGAAGACGATTGTATAATAATGTAGATTACAAGGGATGACAGTATGATTGTCAAAACCTTGTTGATTGCATTCCCTTATCCAGCGTATGGGTGGATGACTAGATAAATGGGGACAAAAACTAAATGAAATATAGGGTGGGATGGGGGGATGATTTGCGTGTTCTTTTTTATTTTTATTTTTTTTATTCTTATTCTGATTCTTTCTGGTATAAGGAAAATGTTCAAAAATAGAGTGGGGTGATGAATGCACAACTGTAAGATGGTACTGTGAACAGTAGATTGTACACCATGGATGATTGTATGGTATGTGAATATATCCCAATAAAACTGAATTTAAAAAAAAGAAAAAGATCATGTCTTTCCTGAGGTCCATAATTCAAACTGGCACACCTCTGAAGACCCATTTCAGACTTCCGATCTCCAGAGCTGTAAGATAGTAAATTTATGTTGTTTGAAAACACTGAATTTGTCATAATTTGTTATAGTAGCTATAAGAAACGAACGCACTCCTTTATCCTGATTTTTTCCCCAAAGAATTTACCATCTCCTAACATATTGTATGATATAGTTATTTATGTTAATTGTTCATGTTGTTATTTCTGCCCCTTAGATAGCACTGGCCAATATAAATACAATGCCAACCATGTGTGTCATTTTAATTTTTCTAGTAGCCACATTAAAAAAAAGAAACAAGTGCAATTAACTTTGATAATATATTTTATTTAACCCAAATATTCCCAAATATAAGCATTTCTGTATGTAATCAATATTTTTAAAGTTGAGATATTTTACATTCTTTTTCTTGTATTAAGTCTTCGAAATCCAGTGTGCATTACACTTCAGCACATCCTAGTTTGGACTGGGCACACTTCAAGTGCTCAGTAGCCACCAGGGCTCACGGCTACCATACTGGGCAGCAGAGCCTGCAGAGTAAGGATCTCTGTTTCATTCACAGATAAATCCTCAGTGCTGAGACCAGTGCCTGGCACACAATAGGTATTCAATAGATACTTTATGAATCATTGGAGGTTTCTGTTATAGGTGGAAAAATGACACACACACCCCAAAAGATATCCACGTTCTAATCCCTGGAACCTGAGAACGTTCCCTTATTTGGATAAAGAGTTTTTGCAGGTATGATTAAGGTAAGGATCTTAAAATGGAGAGCTGTCCCGGATGATCTGCATGAGTCTTAAATGCAATCACCTGTAACCTTACGAAAGCAAGGGAGAGGGAGATTTGACACCCAGACATATTTGTTGAACTAATTAATTAAAATAAGGACTGAATTTTCACCCAGTTCATCATCATTATTCTTATTGTTTCTATTATGATGAGGAAGTAAGGCATGCCATGGTACAACCACTTGGGAAAATAGTTTCTTCAAATATTAAACATTTACCTACCACGTGATCCAGGCCTTCCACTCCTAGGTCCACATGAAGACTTGTACAGCACCTTTATCTGTAGCTGCCTAAACCTGGAAACAAACAACCATGATATTATGAATAGCCATCTAGATAATATCAGAAGAATTGAGGGACAAAATAAGGTGTAAGCCTTACAAAGACCTAATAGCAAAACAGCAGAAGAAAGTCCTACATAATAAGCGTTACTTTAAGTGTTAATGTGTAGAATTGTGACCATAACATTTTTTTGAAATTTGCTCTATACTTGTTAAATTGTACATTGAAAGTTATCACCTTTCTGTGTATATGTTATACTTCACAATAAGGAAATAATTGAAATTGTGGAACTGTAACCTATAACACTCTTTGAAATTTGCTCTCTAACTACTTGTTAAATCATACTTTGAAAGTTATCGCTTTTCCATATATATGGTATATTTCACAATAAAAAGTGTACAAAGAAAGTAAATGGGATGGATGCAACAAGTAAGAAGTGTTAATCACAGATAGTAAGTAAACTAAGGAGAAATGAGCAAAACTCATAGGATGTGTGAAGTATAAATAATGAGAAAGCAAGAAATTTGAGATACAGGCAGAATTCATAAGATGTGTTAAATAGAGTTAGCCATTTAGTTATTAACTTGTTAAGACACAGTAAAGATAAATCAAATAAATGGAATATATGATGGAACAAACAAAAGTGTTACTTATAGACAGAAAGGGATGGAAAGACCACATCATAAGATATCAATGATGGTTTGGAGTTGCATGTACCCCAGAAAAGATCATGTTCTTAAATTTAATCCAGTCCTGTGGGTGCAGACCTATAGTGATGGGACCTTTTGGTTAGGTTATTTCAATTGAGATGTGACCTGCCCCAATCAAGGTGGGTCTTAATCCTATTACTGGAGTCCTTTGTAAGAGGATAAAATCAGAAGTTAAAAGAGAGGACACAGAAAACAGAAGCTGGAAGCAACAAAACCTGAGAGAGAAGGGAAAGCCCAGTAGACATCACCATGTACCTAGCCTTGTGACAGGGGAAATGAGGATCGCCAGTGGCCAGTTCTCAGGGAGAAGATATCATCCTGCTGATGCCTTAATTTGGACATTTGCATGGCCTTAGACCTGTAAAACTTATAAGTTAATAAATCTCATTTGTTAAAAGCCAAAAAAAAAAGTTATGGGTTAAACTCTCCAGCCATTGACAGAATGGATAAAAAAGTATGACAACTATATACTGTTTACAAGAGATCTTAAATTCAAAGACACAAGTAAGCTGAAAGTGAAAGGATGGGGAAAAAATATACCATGCAAATAGTATCCAAGCGAGAGCTGGGGTCGCTAGACTAATATTAAATAAAGTAGATGTGGTGGTTTGAAACTATGTACCCCAGAAAAGCATGTTCTTAAAGTTAGCCATTCCTGTGGGTGTAGACCCATTGTAAGTAGGATCTTTTGATGAAGCTACTTCAGTTAAGGTGTGACCCACCTCATTCAGGAGGGATCTTAATCCTCATCCTGGAGTCCTTTTTAAAAAGAGAATGAAATTCAGACACAGAGAGAGTGCCACTAAAGCAAGAAGCTGAAAGCAACAAAACTGGGAAGAGAAGGGAGAGACCAGAGGATGATACCATGTGCCATGCAACAGAGGAGTCAAGTTGCTGGCAGCCAGCCTTTGGGAGAAAGCATCGCTTTGATGATGCCTTGATTTGGACATTTTTCTCAGTCTTAAAACTGTAAGCTAATGAAGTCCCATTGCTTAAGCCATTTAACAATGGCCTAAACCCATTTCATGATACCTGCTTTCAGCAGCCTAGCAAACTGCAACAGAAGACTTAAGTCAAAAGTTGATACAAGGGTCAAAGAAGCTCATTATATACTGATAAAGGGATCAACTCAACAAGAAGATGTAACAGTTATAAATATATTTGCACCTAATGGCAGAGCCCCAAAATACATGAAGCAGATATTGACAGATTTGAAGGGAGAAAAAGACGGTTCTTCATTAATAGTGGGAGACACAAGACACTTCCAATAATGGATAGAACATCTAGAGGAAGGATAAACAAGGAAAAAGAAGACTTGAACGATATTACAAACCAACTAGACCTAACAGACATATATAGACCTTCATGTATCAGCAGCAAAATCCACATCCTTCTCTAGTGCACATGGGTCATTCTTCAAGAGAGACTATATGTTAGGTAACAAAACAAGTTTTATTAAACTTAAAAATACTGAAATTATGCAATGGATCTTCTCCAACCACAATGGAATAAAGCTAGATATCAATTAGAGAGGGAGAACAGGAAGGTTCACAAGTATGTGGAAATTAAACAACACATTTTTTTTAAACAAGCAAAGGGACAAAGAAGAAATCACAAGGGAAATTAAGAAATACCTTGAGGCAAATGAAAATGAATACACAACACACCAAAACATATGAGATTCTGCAAAGGCAGGGCTGAGAGGGGAATTCACAACTCTAAATGCTTACATTAAAAAAGATCTCGAGTCACAGACCTGGCCTCTCAAATGGAGGATCTAGAAAAAGAAGAGCAAACTAAACCCAAAGCAGGCAGACGGAATGAAATTACAAACACTAGAGCAGAGATAAAAGATAAAGAAATTAAAAAAAAAAAAAACAGAAGAGAGAATCAATGAATCCTAAAGTTGGTTCTTTGAAAAGATCAATAGAATCGGCAAACCTTTTAGTTGACTGACAAAGAAGAAAAGAGAGAAAATTCAAATAACTAAAATCAGGAATGAAAAGGGGAGACATTATACCAATCCCATGGAAATAAAAAGGATTATAAGAGGATACTATGAACAACTGTATGCCAACAAACTAACCTAGATGAAATAGACAAATTCCTAGAAACACTCAAACTACCTATAAGGACTCAAGAAGAAATAGATGAAAAACAAGAAAGAGACAATAACAAAAAGAAATAGACAATCTCCAGACAGACTAATAACAAGTAAAGAGACTGAATCAGTACTCAAAAACCTCCTAAAAAAGAAAAGCCCAGGACCAGTGGCTTCACTGGTTGAATTTTACCAAATGTTCCAAGAAGAATTAATACCGATCATGCTCAAACTCTTCCCAAAAAAATTGAAGAGGATGGTTCACTTCCTAACTCATTCTATGAGGCCAACATTACCCTAACACCAAATCCAAATAAAGATATCACAAGGAAAGAAAATTAGACACCAATATCCCTTAAGAATATAGATGCAAAACTCCTCAACAAAATACTGGGAAACCAAATCCAACAGTGCATTACAAGAATTATCCACTATGATCAAGAAGTATTTAGCCCTGGTATACAAGGGTGTTTCAACATAAGAAAATCAATTAATGTAATACACCACATTAGTAGAACAGTGGAAACACACGCGATCATCTCAATTGATGCAGAAAAGGCATTTGACATATCTGGCACCCTTTCTTGACAAACAATAAAACATTCAAAAATTATGATAGAAAAATGGCGGCGGCGGCCCTTTGTTTCCGCGGCTCCTGCGGCGGTTGCAGTGGTAGCGGCCTTTAAGCTGTGGGGAGGATCCAGCACAAACTATAGTGACGACCAAGACTTCAGTGCATTTCTGTCGTATCCAGGCCCCCGGGAGCGCAGAGAGGCGTCCCACGGTTGCAAAAGCCGACCGGGCGTTGAAGCGAAAACATGACCACTGAGCCCATGAGTGAAAGCAAGTTGAATACATTGGTACAGAAACTTCATGACTTCCTGGCACAGTCATCAGAAGAATCTGAAGAAATAAGTTCTCCTCCTAGACTTGCAATGAACCAAAGCACGGTAACAAGCTACATGAATGCAAGTCCCACGATCGAGGGCTCAGCACATCAAACTGCCAGTCCCAATGTTTGTGACAACATCACCACCAATCCAGGTCAATAGCAGCTGTAACAAACCAGCAAAACTCCAAAAACATACTCCTGCTACAACAAAAAACTGAAAACCTGCTCCTGCCACAGCAAAAGCCTCACTACCAGTCGGTTCCAGCAAAAGATATCCACAGTCAGTTTTGACGTTTACCCTTTGGCCCAGTTTGCACTGGTCTTAACCAGACCTGCTTCGTTCATGTCACTAATTGAAGTCTGGGCTCTTTTTCAGCTTTTTTTTCTTAAATAGTGGCTGTATGCACTAATACTGACATTCATATCTGCTGAGCTCTAGCTCTGAGTTTCAGGTGTCTCAGAGATACGCGTTGTTCCAGAGACCAATCAGGTTATACACTAAGGGATCAGCATCTCAGAGTTTAGAGGTAGGCATTACAATTCGGGAATAGAGCTAACTGCTGTAAGAGCTTCCAATCTAGGGTCTATTACAATAATTATGTCCATGTTAGGCTATGTTCGAAGATTCAATTCTGAGTTTACACATTGTAGTTAGTCCATATCAGTGAGGCATTAAAGTGTTTGCCTTTATTTCTGGTGTACTTCACTCAAATACTGTGTACAGGATCCATTCACTTCATTGTGTGTCTCACAGCTTCAATCCTTCTCACAGTTGCTCAATGTTCCCTTGTATGTGTACACCACAGTACACCATTCCGTTCTTCAGTCAATGTACCCTTAGGTCACCTCCACACTTTGCAAATCATGATTGCTGCCTCCATGAACACCAGTTTGCAAATGTCCATTCATGTCTCTGCTCTCAGGTCTTCAAATGACATATCCCATAATGAGGTTGCAGGACCCCATGGTCCCCATATACTTAACTTTTTGTGGAACAACTACACTGACCTGCAGAAAGGCTACACCATTCCACCTGCTTATCAATAGCAGATAGGTACATCCCTCTCTCCATGTTTTCTCCAACACTTTTACTCCTATATATATAGTCTCCTATAGTTTTATAGAGGTATATTCACATACCATACATTTATCCACAGTGTACAATCAATTGTTCATAGTATCATCATAAAGTTGTACATTTATCACCACAATCAGCACCTGAACATATTGATTGCTACAAGAAAAATTGTTTTTTTTAGTAATAATAAAAAAATGATAAAAAGAAAAATAACGTGTAATGCAATACAATATAATAAGAACAGCAAATAACACCACTACCAAGAATCCCATATTCCTCCCCTATATCCCCCTCTCATATACATTTAGCATTGGCATATTGCCTTTGTAACATTTAGTGGAGGTATATTACAATGTTATTGTTGACCATAGACTCGAGTTTGCTTTGATTATGTTTTTTTCCGAATACCATCCCTTTTTCACCTCTCTACATGGTTGACATTCATTTGCTTTCCCACATGCAAAAACATTTTTATATTTGTATATTTAGTAACAGTCATTGGCCACTCCA